>KK114477.1:0-16549 GCA_000611955.2 Stegodyphus mimosarum
GGGATAGAAAGATTTAAATTAAAATAAAACTTTGTTAGTTTAACTAAAACCTTACAACTTTCCATTTTATACAACAGAAAGGCATTACTCATAATTTTTGGCACCCATCAGTGGCTAAGTGAATAAGATGGATCGGATTAAATTATCTGATTATGGCAAAGCTTAATAGAGCTACCTGCTTAAGGGAAGAGATGCCTTCTTTGAAAACTTTTTAAAGGGAGTTCTCTCATATTCATGTTACAAATGACGAGAACTTCCTTTGAACTAGCCTATTTGCCGGGACTTGAACCCAGCTTGAACTACCAATTCTGTGATCTTACTGCTCAATGCCTCTGAATGGATATGACTGCTGAACACCGACAGTTTAACCTATGTTCAAATACCCTGGGAAAGGTTTACGTGCACTTTGGCATTTTTTCCCAAGTGTAATGTAATCATGACCCAGTTTCCCTTAAAAAGTTGTCTATGAAGAGAGTCATAATCAGATAAACTTTTGAGTGCTTTGTCATAATAGATTAAACAAATAGGGGGAAAACACAAAGTTCTTGGTTTAGAGATATATATACCCTCCAGATCAGGGCCAGCCAAACAGAATTTAGAGGAGGCAAAAATTTTAGACTTTTAGAAAGAACCAGGCATCAGAATTTTGGTGTCGCATAGTCTGAGCAGCTGGCACAAAGTGTAGTGCTGGCAATGATATGGTAGCGTTTATGCGCCTCTAGAATAACTACACCTCATGCTAGGACTCTAGTGGTTACCGCACCTCACACTGTTATCCCTCAGACTTCCATCTGGACTGTAAAACTTAATACATAGCAGGGCCGGATCCTAATACGAGGGTAAGGTTAAATGCTCTCGGCCTGACAATGAAAGACGCAACTTTCAGTTAACAATGATTTTATTTTTCTACATAATCTCATTTGACTTCAACACACTTGGTCCTGCTTTTCTCTAACATCAGCATTCCTTTCCGGAAGTGAGAGTCTGGAAGGTTCTGAAAATATTCATCTACGACACTGTCAACTTCTTCACTGGATCCGAAGCGCTTCCCAGAAACAAATTTGCTCAAGTTTGGGAACAGATGGAAGTCTTAGTGTGCCAAATCAGGAGAACTGGAGAGGTGGTCGAGCAAATCGTACCCCAAATCCCGCAGTTTTCCCATCGCTAATGCACCCCCATGCACAGGTGTGTTGTCCTGGTGAAAATTATTTTTTTCTTCTTTAAGCCAGACCTCTTCTCATGAATTTTGGCATCCATCTGGTCAAGAAGGTTAGAGTAATATTCGCCTGTAACCGTTCTCCCTTTTGCAAAGTATAATCAATTAACAGGATCTTTTTCACATCTAAAAACACACTGACCATGACCTTTTTTTGGCAGATGCAAATGACTTCGCTTTCTCTGATGCTGAACCACTGGCTTCTACCCATTGCTCGGACTGCTGTTTCGTTTCTGCCGTGCAGTGATAGATCCATGTCTCATCCATGGTGACAAATCGGTAGGATCCCTGTTGAATCGGTTCAAAGAATGCTGCAAAAATCATTTGCGCATTTTCTTTTGATCAGCATTCAGCAAATGTGGCACCCATCTTGCACAGAGCTCTCACATCCCGAATCTTTCATGCAATATATTTTGCACCCTTTCTTCCGATATCCCCACAGCTTCAGCTATCTCACTCACCTTCACTTGCCTACTGTCCAACACAATATCATGCACTTTTTGATGGTTTCCAGTGCGGATGGGGTTTTGGGCCATTGTTCATGTGAGTCATCTTCGAGGAATGTGCAACCACGTTTAAATTCAGCTGCCCACTTTTTAACGGTTGACTCGGAAGGAGCAGAGTCCCCGCAAACGTTTGTCAACTTTGGATGAATTTCTTTAGGGCTTAATCCATCCAAAACAAAGAATTTTATAACCTCACAATATTCAAGTTTATCCATTTTAATGGATAACACGCAAGACGCCTACTGCGAGAATTCATATAAACAAACTACCTGATAAAACCTGTTGATTGGGTGCTATCTCTGTGTCAGGCCGAGAATTTTTCACCTTACTTGGATGCAGCACTGCTTCAACTTGTATTATTCTTGAATTGCTATATAAGCACATTATTCTTTGATTGTTTTTTCTCCTAAATTCAAATATTTACTGCTATCCAATAAAAAAAAATTGCTAATATGAATAGCATAAAAAATATATCAGAAATATATGAAGCCATTTTACAAAGTTATTAATAATTTCTGAAGGCACTGCATTAGAATATTCCCCACTTATCAAATATTCATTAATCACAAGACTAATTGGAATGCATTCTAAATTAAAACTACTTTTTCTTGTTATATATTTTGTTATAATTCCTTTTTATAACATACATGTGACAATATTCCTTTTAAAACATTCTTATACGACGGTTGATATTTATACCATCTGGCCTTGGCAACAGTAAGTGTTGCTAGGCGACCACAGACAATTCCAATTGAAAGTTTAATATTTTTAACAATAACTTCTTCAGAACCTTTTGCCATTTTAGCATGATTTATGTGGCTTATAGTAAATTGAAAAAGCTTTAAAGCTTATATAAGCTTTAAAGCTTATATAAGCTTTAAAGCTTATATAAGCTTTATAAGCTTTAAATCTTAAAATCATGCTGCAGTAAAATAATATAATCACAAAATGTATACCAACATTTTGAAATATACTAATTTCACCCTATGTAAGACAGTTTATCACACTTTCAAAGAGTAAATAAAACTACCTGAAGTATCATTTTACTCAAAGATCATATAATGCACTTCACTTCGCAGAAGGATCAACACAACCCTTTAAACAGTTGAAAAAAATAAAACTTTTTATTGGAGTGAATTTTCACGAGGGATGTTGGTGTCATTTTGGTCTAAGGCCGAGATCACCCATTAGGAGTCGAATACGGCAATTTCGAATTTAGACAATATGCTGACAAAGCATTTTTCTTCAAAAGTTTACCCAAAATTCAAAACCCATATGTAAGCTGAAATGGAAAAAAAAAAAAATCCTCTAAAATTAAAAAATGTTATCATGAAGGCAAAAATGTTGCCAAGCAGGTAAAATGGGTGGAGTATTTTTACTGTAAAGCAAAATGCCAGCAATAGTTAGAATACTGGTAACCCCAAATTGAAGCTAGCTCATTCACTTCTTGTTTTATATATGATCTGGGGAATCTGTGTTAGTCTTATTTATTGTGCTATTTTATATTTTGTCTGAAAGATGAGCAGGAAGAGAAATTCTTACAGGTCAATTTCAAACTACAGACGATTATGCTTGTGGAAAATTCTAACAATGGTACAGCTGCTCGGCATTTCAACATAAATGCAAATAAATTTGAGACTAGAGAAAGCCAGACTCAAGTTTTCACAAATCATATCTTTGTTTTGGCGATGATGCAACAAACCAGCATTATAAACAATTCTGAAAATATAACTCATTTTCATAAAACAAATAACTCATTTTATTTAAAATCAATTTTTTTCATAAACTAAAGAAATACAAAAGGGAGATATTTCATGATTTATCGCTTATGCCCTGCTAACAGAAATGTACCAACACTTTTTGCTAGATCAGTACACCCGTAAAAAAGCTGACCCCTTTAATTTAGCTTTAGAAAAATTTCAAAAAATTCTCAACTTGTAGGCATCAAACCATAAGGAAATATATAGTTACATGGAAATACCATAAGGAAATATATAGTTACATGGAAATATACCATATCATAGCTGCCAACCTTGAAACGTAAAAAAAAACCAGGAGGTTCCAGGACAAAAAAGCAGGACTTTAAGAAAGATATCATGTTCCATGGCGATGCCATTTAAGAGAACCCAAATTTATTGTATTCACTATATAACGCAAGTTACCAAATTATTAGATCAATCTGATACAGAATACACTGACATTTAATTAAATATTCTAAACTTTATATTCTTTGGCAACTTCATTTTGCAGTTTTCTAACACTTTTAAACTGAAAAAAATCTTCATGAAACAAAAGCTATTATTTATCAATATAGTTTTAAATATGAGGGAAATTAAACTCATTGTTATTATTATACATGCTAGCAAGCAGATAAATTTAATAATGTATCATAGCTTCAGGGAAGTGAATGCAATCAGCATTTTATTAACTGTTAAGTATCGAACAGAAATAAACCTACCACCATACAAATTTGGTATTTAACAATATTTTCTATACTTTTTACTGTATATTTATAAAACATCTTAAAAAATAATTTAGATCTAAATAAATGTATGCATGTACTTTTAATGGTTTTAAAACAAAGGGTACAGAATGCCAGAAGCAGCGCCTGCCAAATTTCGCAGTTTTTTCCTAGCATAGTCATACATTGCGATAGTGGAAAGATTTTTGTTTCTATAGCAACCCTTTTAATCAGTCGAGGCATTTAAGAACACTGAATGAGGTTTTATATTTTTGTTTGGTTATTTTTCTTATTTCTGCTGCACATTTTGTCAAAAATACATTTTTTACATTTTTGCTAAAATGTTTTAATATTGTTTTCCTCTTTTTATATGGTAAATTCACCTGTTTTTACATTGATTTAATTATTTAAATCCCTCCCCCATTTTAAGCCTAAAAACACTGCGAAAACATGATTTTCTAAACAAAACGTTTTGGTGAAACGTTTCGTTAACGCAGTATGTCTGGCACAACTGTTCCAAGACGAGAGCTTCTTCCGAAAGAGGTGCATGAAAAAAAAACAGGTTGAGAACAACTGATTTAGGCAAATAAATGTGTGAGCCACTGTAAATGTCTATGGCCTTCTTGCAGTCATGTTCATGAACATTCATTGTCATGTTAGATTTTCAGCATCCTTCATATTTGTTATTTTCTTCAAAGACATCCATACTTTAAGCAACAATAAAATGAAACTATACATATGCACTGCATTTCCTCACACATTTTCCCCCTCTTTCAACTAATTTTATTGACGAAAAATCAAGAAAGTGAAATTATGTGAGTAATTTAATTTCTGAAGAATGCACTTTCAATAAGAAGATAATAAATAAAAGTAGTTGTGGTTAATTTACAGGTAAGTATCACAATATTATTTCTTTAAAACAAACTTAACATTTCAATAAGAATATATAGTTATATTAGCATCCCAATATCTGATGGACATTGAGCAGTACTTATCTGTTATTCAAACATATATGTATGTGTATATGCAAATATATATGCATATACATACAAGCATACATGCACATACAGGTATATAAATCCATACATACATATAGCGGGTTGCTACTCAAACAGAAGAATGAAATTTCCTGGCTTTTCCAGGTGTGTTTTAAGAAATCTCCAGTCTATTCACATAGTAACTGATTATGTATCTGAGGGTAAACTGATTATGGTACCACTTAAAAACGAAAAATTTGACAATTACATACGATTTGATATACATATATCTATATATACACCAATCCTTCGATTTACACAGAAGATAGGTTCCGCAGAAAACCCCGTAAATCGAAATCTTGAATTTTACTATGTAAAACTGTGTAAAACAAAAAACACACTAAATGTACATAATTTAGTTATTTATTTACATAAAATAAACGTAAGACATCTTAAAATAAATAAGGTTACACTTCATTCGTAAAATAACAAATATATGTAGGTAACAGCAGTACATATTTAATTTATTTTACGTTAGGAAAATATAAGATCATTCAAAAAAATTAATTTAAGTTTAATCACTCTCATCACTTTCATGAACTATTAGTCTTTTCTTGTTGATTGGTGTGATGTCACTTTCATCATTTGAGCGTTCTTGATAAGATTCTGCTTCAATGTTCAATGGTTGAAGAATTAGGGAAGATCTCAGATCGACAAGACTTTGTAGTGAAATCCGTAATTAACAATTGCCTAGGGTTTTTTTTCCCTAAATCTTTGTAAACCTCCTCACTGATTAAAGCACTTATTAAGCTCCCATTGGAATTGGAGAGCTCTTTCAACATTCGTGTCATATTGTAAAAAATTTTTACCTAATTTTCTTCTCAATCCAAGCCAATGACTCTTGCTGTGAATGCAACTGGTGAAGATTGCTCTTCATCACCGTCTTCATTATGTTTGTTTCAGGAATCATGTTAACTAACTCATCCTTATTTAATTCTTAATCAGCCATTATTTCTTCAATATCTGCCTGAGTTAAACCCTTAATCCTTAAAACCTTCTCCTCCTATAGTTTGGGCCATTAATAATCTGAGAATATTCATGCTCTAATCTATCATTCTCACCCTTAGCAGCATCCAGCCATATTGCTTTCCAACATGCATTGAGCGTTAATTGTTTAATCTGAATATATGACAGTCCAACATGCTTAACACAATCTAACATTGTAAATTTCTTCCAAGCATCCATAAGTGCAAGAGATTCATCATTCTCCATTTGTTCTAAAACATACAATGCCTTATAAGTCAAAATTATTCCTTGATCTAACGGCTGTAATAAGGAAGTTGTATTCTTTGGTAAAAAGAAAACTCCTACATTTCCGTGTTCTATATCTTGAGGATGACCAGGTGTCTTATCAATTAATAGAAGAGCCTTAAAAGGCAATCCCTTTTTACTTAAATAATTTTTGACATCTGGAACAAACATGTAATGAAACCATTCACTGATAGCTATGGCAGTGACCCATGCTTTCTTAATAGCCATCCAGTAAAAGGAAACGTTATTTATTTCTTTAAATGAGCATGGTGGTTTCATTATATAATCGCCTGAAACTTTGCAACTGAAAATAATTTTTATACAACTTTTCGGTACCTTATGACCACTAGCTGATTTGCAAGCTTTAGCTAAATAGGTTCCTCCAGGCATTTTGTTTTCAGAACAATTCAGACACGTCAACATTGAAGATCTGATCAGAAGTGTAGGAGTTGGCAGCAATGATTTCAGCAAATTTTGCTGGATATTGTTGTGCTGCATCCAAATCAGTAGATGCACTTTCTCCTTTCAATCTTAGACTATGTTATAAGGTATTTCTCCCTCCTTCTTAGCATGCCTTCGTGGTGTAGTAGTCAGGATGCTCAGGGCGTATTCGAGCGGTCCGTAGTTCTAGTTCTAGCAAGGGCATTGCTTATTTTTCATCTCTCTTGCTTCTAAATAATCTAATGTCTCTACAATGTAAAAAATGTCTTTGTTTAAATCTCTCAAACCAACCATGACTTGCGGAAAAAGATACCTTTTTTCATCTGATGAAGTCGACGGTGACTGATTCTTAAGTGCTTCATAAATCTTTAAAGCCTTATTTGTAATAGCATTAGTATCAATTGGAAGCTGTTTTTTATTTTGGTCTTCTATCCATATCACTAATGCCTTGTCTATATTTTCCATTGTATCGTCTCTTACAAATAAAATTGTGCTCTTACTGCTGCAAGTTCCAGCTGCTACACGTTTCCTAACAAAATCTTCACTTTCACTAATTGTCCTTATTGTGGCTTCATTCATGGATTAAAATTTAGCAACATCTATTACTCTTTCTCTACTACATAGGCGGTCTAATATTTTAATTTTTGTTTCTAAGAAATAAATTTTCTTTTTATTTGACCCCCCCCCAAATCAAATTGTAAAACCTTGAAAAATTTATGTAAATTATAAAAATGCCACAAAAAATATAAATGTTGAAAACTTACCAGTAAACATTCAAATATGTAGATAAAAGTGATGTAAGCTTTGCTGCTAAAACACTGCTACAGCATTAGTTCAAATGCCCCAAATAGCTTTACTGTTATGAAATACATATACATACTATGGGGATTCTCCTTTTACAACACAAAAAATCCTCATCCTTGTTATTGCCATCAGTGTTACCAAAAGAGAGATTCAAAAATGACTTGAATATATATGTATTTGAGTATACGCAGCTGAATATATATTTTTACCAAGTTTTTTAAATCCATTAATTTTTAAACCATGTATAGCTGAAATCATGTAAAACGAGTACCATGTAAATCGAGGGATAGGTGTATGTCAATTTATTGTTAATTACCCACGATGAGAAGACTGAATTCAATTATGCAGCATAAAGTCCGAGATCCGGACTCGTCGGGACTTCGGCAGTTCCGGATTTGGGATTTTTCAGGCTATTAGATCATAAATTTAAATCTAGTAAGATGGCATGCAGAAATTTTACAATTAAAAAAAATGAAATTGTGATTTATGAAATAAAAAGCATTTATGATCTAAAGCGTATCAAAATTTACAATAAAAAAGCTTGATATTTATTTGTTTACTTAACTAAACATTTCTTTCAATATAAGTTGTTTAAGTTGCTTCGTTTTTTTGTGCTAATACTTTCTTTTTAATTCTATAAACAGAAATAATTTCTTGTTCAGTTATTTCTTTAGTATTGGTAGCGGCATTTTCTGGATCTAGAACCATACTACGGATTTCGCCGTCCGTTAATTGATTGGGGCATTGTTATCGCAATGAAAATGTTCTGTTATACTCATCTTAATTTATTAATTACTTCTCCACATTTCTTTACAAAATCCATTCACCTTTGGTTTCCAGTCTACTAAACTAACTGAAATTTCTCATAATCAATGAAGATAATTTTAGTCTAGCTTAATAGTGTCCACTATACATTATTGGCTATGTATCATAAGATTCATGACAAAAGACTAGTTGTTCCGCTACATTTTGTCTTGTTTCTATCATGTACTGAATTAAGCATGAACTGTATTAGTTATTTATTATACCTATGTCTATTTCTTGCACACTCTTAAGGCTTATATCTGAGTCCTGAATAAATAAACTGACACATATACTTAAGGCTTATCTACGGCCGGCACTAGATACCGCCTGATGCGGCCTCTGCGGATCCTAAATTCTGCTACAAAGTGCCTCAAAGTCGTAAATTTTTGCCGCCCTAAATGTTGGATCCCAGTGCTTTCCATAAATTATAAATATTCTGTCATTCCTTAATTTTGCAGCTTGGTGCTTCTCCAAATTCCAAAAATTTGGTCTTCTCTAAATTCTGTCGCCCGGTGCGGCCATACGAGCTCTGATGCCGGTTCTGGGTTTAAGTGAACAACATATCAGCTATTCTTCACTCAAATAGCACTAAATGTAATCTTTTGGCCTATGAGTTTCATTAACAAAATCTATTTTTAGCAAAAAAAAAATTTTTTTGTTAAATGTTTCCTCATCAACATTTCTTAGCGCATTTAAACTTAAATCTGTAATCATCGCCAAGCGTAATGTCAGCATAAAAAATTGCCATACTCTTGTTATTCAATTACTAATATATAAAAAAAAAATGTTTAGACATTGCTGCATGAGTCATTAATCAAGTTGTAATGCATTGATAAGCATGTGGTGATGAAAGCAAAATAAAATAAATAATGATTCGCCAGATCGGCATCAGGGGTATAAAATATAGTAGGTGTAAGGATTTTCCTATGTAGAATGTTCGGGTTTGAGATGTCTGTCAAGCAGATAGCAGCTATGGAGCCAATTATTAATCTCACAGATTTATGCTTAAATGATTTTTTTCTTCAATAATAAGATAGTTTGTTTAATGCCTAAGGGAAATTAAGAATGGGGGCTTTTCACATGTTTTATTTTGAAAGAAAATATCAAATGTGCATATGTACGGCATGCAAAAAAAAAATAAATAAATAAATAAATAAATAAAATTTTGGCTTTGAGGTCCGGATTTTATATCATTCCGGATCTCGGACCTTTATACTGTAGCACTTTACTCATAAATTGTATATCTAACTTTTCTATTAAAAGATGTTCCCCATCCAGAAACCTTTAAAACACCATTTCATTCAATTTCAACTATTTTTGTTAAAAGGACTTTAATACAAAATTTCATTTTTCAGTGAATATTTTGAAGAAAGTTGAGGACTTTCAGAATTCTAATTTATTATTTAATGTTATTCTTACATATATTATTGTCTTATAATTCTAAATTATATGTTTATTTATAAATTATCAGTTTTATTGCAAATTACATAATTATGTATTTTCTAATCATATGGGAAAGATTCTGACTTATGATAGGCCATAGTTAAAGCTTGTAGGCTATGTCCTGGATGTTTTCTATGTCTTTTCTCATGCTTTAAGCTTTTCTTGTTTCACTAATATATTAATGCTTTGCTCTCCCGGCCTCTTGTTTTGAAGGGGGTAAGATGTAAACTACAAAAAAAAAAAAAAATGGCTTTGCTCGACACGAATAGGCAACCTTGAATTAACTTTCCACAATTTCAGGATCTTCCCTCTAGACCAGTACTTCAGAGGACACTATGGCAAGTTA
Organism: Stegodyphus mimosarum; assembly: GCA_000611955.2. NCBI lineage: Eukaryota > Metazoa > Arthropoda > Arachnida > Araneae > Eresidae > Stegodyphus > Stegodyphus mimosarum. The sequence goes on from KK114477.1 coordinate 10,310, forward strand.
TGTAACCGCCACTATGCACCATTTTTAGTCAGGCTGCTTCCGGAGATTTCATGCTATAAGGTCCTCGCTGCTTTATCCCCTTTTTCTTATCTTAGTTTTCCCTCTGTTATGATGCAAAATTCTTAGATTTAATACAATTTAATTCAACTCATTATTAGATATGTAATCTGGAAATCTTCATCTAAAAGAAAACAATCTGCCTTTTTAATTGAATAAAGATATGGAGTTTTAAAGTCAAATTCTTCTGTGGCTTTAATTCTGCTGCCTTCCACTTTGCAACGACCACACCCGGACTCTGATGTGACCTGAATGCTAAGCTTCATCATTTTCAATGCTCATCTACTGAATATAACACATTACTTAAAATTTCCAAAGCATTACTATTATAACTATAATATGTGTTGTTTTCTTTAATAACTTCCGAATTACGTATTTGCATAGCTAAGAAAACTTGCTATAAAATATCTGCATACTAAACCACCATTCTCTTCAGCAATCATCAGCTATACCACAAAATTAGTTAAGTCCAAATAAATTTCCTTTATAAAGTGCTGCGAAGACTGGTTCTACGCCAGCTCCCCAAATGACACTAACGCAGGACATAATTCACCCAGAAAGTGATCGCTTCCAATGTTGGAGAGAAAATCGCTTTTTGGGGGAATCAACATATGAAATTCCCCGATTTTGATTAAAATATTTAAATCCCCTGTTTTTTTTGGGGGGGATCAATTTTCTAAATCTCTTACTTTTCCCAGTTTTTCAAGATTTCCAGGTAGCATAGTAACTCTGCATACATTTCTAAATCTGGTGCCGATAACAGAAAAGTACCCATATATATATATTGAGAATTGTGAAATATTGCCAAATATTTCAGAATACTCTATACCATGCAAAAAAAACATGTGGTAATCCAACATTCAAAAATATAAACAATAACCAAGGAAGTACCAACATTAATTTGATGGATTCTCCATTTATTATTATAACAAGGAATCAATATCAGACAAATTTCACCCAGATGGACTTGGTATAATGGATAGAATTATCAAGAGAATGGAAAAAATTAAATGTCTTGGGGTAGGAGGGGGAAGATACATCTAGTATTCAAATAGTCAATATTTTAACACCATCCAGATCATACGAAGTTTCCGGAAGTACAAAGGCCATTAGTTGAAAAACTAAATATTCCAATAACTTTTAATATTTTTAAACTTCCACAAACAACTTACTCACCTAAAAATCAGAAAAATTAGTCAAAAAAGAATAATGTAGAATTTAAACTGTAAACACACAGTGACATGTACGAACACATAAAAAATATGTTTCAAAGCTAAGTATAAAATATTTTTAAATGATAATTTTATCAATTTAAAGAAATAATATTTCAAAATATGCGCACACAAGTAAATCTATAATAACATATAACAACATGTGTAAACTTAACTCGTCGGAATACACACACAAGCAATGAAATTCTATTATACGTTTATTTTCTATTAAAAAGCACATGTAACATATACGATTCAAAACAGCCTGCACACTTCTTTTTGAATAGACAATAATAAAAAGAGAGGCCCTAATCCTTAAATATAGCACGCAAAGAACATTCTTTTTTTTTTTTTTTTTTCAAGACCATGTCGGAGTGAGAAATTTATAAAATTAACTGCAATTTTGGTTTTGAAACAAATTATAAATAAGCTTTCATACAATAAAAAGAAAAAAAGACTAAATACGTATTATAGAATCATATTCAAAACTGAATTGACAAATTTCTGTACTGTCGCTATAAAAATAACACACCTGAACCGTTGGGTCCAATAATGGCTGTAAATGGCTTCAAACATCCTATTTCCTGTTTTCCCCTATAAGATTTGAAATTTTCTACTTCAATACACTTTAAATATCCCATTTTGAGTCATCAGACTGAAATATTTAAATATTATGGCGCTTTAAGAACAACATTTTTTACTACACATAGAGTTACACATTTACGCGCCGCGCTTTCTGTTGCCAGTTAACAACTTCTTTCTGCATAAAAAAAAAAAAATACATAGAAAGTTTTGGGGTGCTGAAAATTTTTCTTCAAAATAGTTTAGTTTTATGTATAGTAATACTAAGTATATTAGTAGATATAAGTGTATATCCTTATGCTAACCATAATAATTGTTGCCTCGTTCACTAGAGTTGCTAATACAGGATCGGACTGAGATAAAGCAAGGCCAGCTTGTTGGTCTTGTTGGCGACTGACAAGTGATCTCGTCAGCTAAAGTTACCTATCTGTTTAGTAGCATATTGCATAAATATGTAGAGTTAAATTTTAGACCAGGCATTAAGTTTTCAAGGTTATTTTAAGAGTTTGGGGAGCCATATTATTCTGAAATGTCTAAATTGTCTAAAAATGTTAAAAATAGCCAGCGTTGTCATTCATTGCGTTTCAAATGGTGTTGTTGCTGCTAATGCCCTTGGGGCAAGAAAGTCTACACTAGGGCTACTAGAGCCTTTATAGAAGCCTTAGCCTACGGCAAATCCAACAGACTTTGCCGCACAAGTAAATTGCTGACGTCGTCCTGTTCAGCCGACAGCTGTCTCACGAAGACGTCCATGCATCGAAGATGCCCGCTTCTAAGTCTGGCCATGGCCATTTGGAGAATTTTACTCAGATTTTACCTAGATTTTTACTCAGAAGTGGCGGGCCTGGTTGCTCAGCGATATACCATTGGTGAGGAGGAGAAATTTTTCACTCCATGTTCTTTTATTTTCGTACTAGGAATGCATTTCAGTGTTAAGGTTCCTTCAAAGCCCAAAGATCTTATTTCCAAGATCTGTCCATACGTTCTGGGAAAAATACTCTTGCATCCTGAGCTGGAGAATTTGACTGTCATAGTTAATCGGAAAAAGATGAGAATAAAAAATCAGAAAATAGTGATAAGAATATATCATTTAATTTTACTTTTCGTCAGGAGAAGTTGATGATCTCATCTTCAGCTAACTGTAATGACTTACGACTTATGAACTAGCAGAAGTCAAGTAGTTCTCAACTCTAAAAATTTAAAAACTGGCGCTTTTTTGTAATTGGCGTTTATGTGTTTCTTATAACTCTGTAAACTGCTTTTTTTCTTTCATACGAAATTCTCTTGTTTATTCTTTTTGTGTTGATAAGTGTCAATATCTAGATTTTTTGTTTTCGAAATTCTTAAATGTTTCATTTTACTACTGCTAACTTGAATTAGTGTTAATCCAGCCCAAGGTAGTGTTACTCGTTTTACTTTAGATAGTGTAGTTTTTGCATCTCCTTAATACAGGCCTTTTATATCATTAATTGAGCCTAAATTCGGTTTTCGAGTTTGCTTATATATTATTTCAAAATGGATAGGTATAAAAAAAAACCTTTGCGCTTTTCGGGACTGAGCAAACAATTGAGATCTGTCGAAATAAATGCAAACAGAAATTTATCCAGGCACACGCGTCTTAGTTTGCTTCGTGGAATCGACGCCGATAATAGTGAAATGGAAAATTCTAAGGAAAATACAGGCTCTGAAAAATTGGATTATAAAAGAAGCAAAAAAGCTTCTGAGGGTAAGTTGTTTTAATTAATTTTTTCTCATTTTTGGATTATTTAATTACTAAATTTAAAAAATTCATTACGTTTTGGCATGATTTTTAAATATTAATTAATATTTATAAATTACCTGTTTAATAGCCTTTCATTTACATGATTTCATATGAATGTTTTGTGAGCTTGTGTAGCAGTTATTAGTTTTAATCATCAATGCTAAAATGAATTGGCGATTTTATTTATTTATTACTTTTTATGTTTATATATTTTAATTTAATTTATTTTTATATTGAAACAACGCAGTGAAACTGATTATTTATGAGATTAGAGTTATGTACTTTAAAATCTTTCTTTTCATGCAATAGATAATTGTTTGATTCCTTATTCAAGAAATAATTTTACCTCCAAGTTATTATAAATGTTTCTTAAAAGATTTCAAAGTTGGGCAATAATGCTATTGTAAGTAGTCCATGTGCATTAATCTGCTAATTAATGCATGGGTCACCTAAAAAATAGTCCTGCTATTATACATTGTTGCGGTTTTAAAGAAAAAACATATTTTATACTGTTCAATATTTATAATGTTTAATACTGTTCATTCTAGTTCGCCTTAATCGCTTTTCAAGATTATCATCACTTTTTCCCTCACTACTGTGTATACGGTCAAATACCAAAAATCCGCCAACTCCTGAAATCCGCACTGCCTCACAAAATATAAACATTGAATTTATAGGTTCCAGAAACCACAGAATGGAGAATGAAATACCGAAGAAAAAATATTTATCCAATAATGATGTCATAATTACTGAATAATAATGATTCTGTGTTAGTGGCAGAAAAAAAATCTTAGCCCAGAAGAGGTTTTTAGTACGGATGATGTGTTCAGATGAGCCAACACTGGCATATCAGATAACCGATGATGAAATGATGATGCTCTGTTTTGAAGTTGCCACAGCAAGAAAAGGATTCCGACACCGACACACATAATGAATTTGATAGGAGTGAGAAAATATCTTTTAATGACGGTTTGGAACATAGTGAAAAATACCTAAAATATTTAGGACAACAGAGCTGTGTCACAGAGCAAGAGATTATGTCCCTGTAGAATTTACAAAAAAAAAAAAAATTACTCTGGAGTACCTAAAGTTTTAAAACAAACCTCTATCAGAAAAATGTTTGAAACATGTAAAAAAAAAGGAAATATTTTATGCTTTACTAGTATCCCTCATTTTTACACGTCTCTATTGTATATGTCCTTAATGCTTTAAAATATTCCTGTAATCACTAATATAAATGAATAATATAATAAATATATATGTATATATAATAATTTAACGCATATAATAAAATAATGTATATTATTGTGTATAATAATTTAAGTAAATACATCTAATATGCCTTATTTATTTTGCATTATATCTGAATATTATGATTTGGCTTTTCTGTCCTGAAATCCGCAAAATCTGCACAACCTCTGGTCCCAAGCATTGCGGATTTCTGAACTTCTACTGTACTACTAAAATCTTTAATGCTAAATTTAGATTGAGTTTATTCAAACATATACAGGCTTTTTGCATATTCTTATACAGATCATAGCAGGATATTTTCACATTTCAGTATTTACCTCTTAATTTGCCTTTGTAATTTTACTTTTCTTTCTTCCACTTGCTATAATTTAATCCAGTGTGTCTCAAACTTCTTCTTTGCCTTGTGATCAGTACTGGAAAATTTCTGCCAAATTAGTTAAAATTGGCATAGCAAAAATGGCAGAAAGTTGGCTAATTAATAAACCTAAGACTAATAATTAAAAAACGTAAGACTTACATCATTCTGAATTCCATGTAGACTGATAGGCAACTTATCATACCATCTTGGTAAACAACTCAGATGAAAGATTAAATAGATATTTTTATTATTATAAAATTTTACAATTAACAAATCCAGAACTCTTTCTTTACAAAACAATTGAATAGAACAAAAGAAAGTTTGCTAAATTTGCATGTTCAACTTGATGGTTCCAAAGTTTTAATTTCTCAGTAAATGAAGGTAATTTTTCACTAGGCTGTTATTATGTTCTTGCCAAATTTTTACATTGAAGTTACTACTTCATTCATATTGTTGAATATATCTGCTAGTTAAGCCAGCCAATGCAATGTGTCTGTATTTCCAAAAGCTTCCACTGAATAACTATTTTGGTTAATAAGAAACTGTATAATTAGTCCGAAGGGATTTAGTCCCGAAGGACTATTACTTTCGTTTTGCGATTTTGCGTCGGAAACACAAAAACAGCGTACCACTTTTCAAATTGTTGCCACTAAATGTTATCGCTCTGCATTAAATTTTAAAAAATGAAAAATCTGCATAAATGTATGCATGTTTCTCGCATTGTGATAAAACCTAGAGCCATCGAATTTTGAATGACGTAATCCTACTGCGAATATGGGCATCTGGAAGCCCTAATTTTGAATTTGAAATTTGCTTTATTATCGATTTTATGTTTTGTAACATTTCAACGAATTTCTGATTAACAAACTAAATGATTTCAAAGCGAACAATGGCAACACTGTACGAAAAAAAAACATTTTTATCTCCAGCGCACGAGACTTACGGAAATTCTAAAGATATGTTCATTTTAAAATGATTTTGCGATATTGATTTTGAACTGAATTTTATGGTTTGAGTAC
>KK114477.1:24268-39134 GCA_000611955.2 Stegodyphus mimosarum
CTAAGAAAAAAACTTAGTGAAATTCACGGTTCAAACATTCATCATATGCATTGTATTATACATCAAGAAGTTCTATGCACGAAAGTAATAAATATGGAGAATGTTTTGTCATATATAAAAAAAGTTATAAATTTTATAAGATCTCGAGGTTTAAATCAGCGTCAATTCACTGCTTTCTTAAGTGAATTAGATAGTGAATATTCGGGTTTGACCTACTATACCGAGGTACGTTGGTTATCTTGCTCCAAGATTCTCAAACAATTCTGGGATTTGAAAGAAGAAATATGTCAGTTTTTAAAAACAAAATATCAAGACGTAAGTTTGTTTTTTGATCCAATATGGGTACAAGATTTATCTTTCTTGGTTGATATAACCAAACACTTAACCGATTTAAATTTATCGTTACAAGGAAAAGATCATATCATTACGAACATGTTTGACATAATTAAAGCATTCAAATGTCAACTAGTTCTTTGGGAAAAACAACTTAAAAATGAAGATTTGACGTACTTCCCGACATGCAGCATGAACAAATCAAGTTTAGATGATACTTGTTCGTATCAAAAATACGCAGAAAAAATTGCAAATTTAACAACTGAATTTGAAATGAGGGTTAATGATTTTAGTTCCCTCGGAGACAAATTTTTTTTGTTTTCTTCGATTTTCTCAATAAGTATTGACTCAGTACCCAGCCATATGCAAATGGAGGTGATCGAGATTCAATGCAACTCAAATTTGAAAGCAAAATTTATTGAAGTGGGCGTGCCTGAATTTTACAAATATTTACCAGCCAGGTTTGAAAATACTCGAAAATTCGCATATGAAATTATTTCCATGTTTGGTATTACTTATCGGTGCGAGCAGTTATTTTCAGTCATGAAAGGTAATAAGTCTCCTATTAGAAACCGTATTAATGATGCTCACCTTGGGTCAGCGTTGAAAGTTATCACTGCAAACAAAATCTCTTCCGAAATAGGAAAGATAATAGCAGAGAAGAGATGTCAAGTATCAGGACGTAAACATTAAATTTTTCTAACAAAATTCTAACTTTCACTTAGAGATAGTTCAAGTAAGTTGTGTGTTTGAGTCCTTTAGATTTTATGGCTGCAACTACAGGTATGCTCTCAGTTTCTTGTATGGTTTCTGCTTCTGTCTATGATAAGCTTTATCTCCAAAGGGTTTGAGGGCACTGGAAAAATGAAGCCAAAACTCTTTGTGATAAGCAGGAATTTATTCACTTCTTCATCCAACATGTTTATGGAAAGAACAACAAAGATAAGGGCAATTTTTGTTGATTACTGTTTTACCTTATTTACAAATTGTAGAAAAGGCAAAGAAAGGCACCACAGAGATAAAAAAAAGGTAGAATATGCTATGTGGGAACAAATTCAGCATCTTGAATCTAAAGTTTCATCCCCTGAAACTTTGAACAAGGAATTTACAGAAAACATACATGCACTGGATGTTATACTATAAGGGCTTAAGGTGAAACCTGTTATTAAATGAAAAACTTAATGACAATTCAGGCATCAGAGGAACCTTTTCCAAACAGAAATTAGGGAGAAAAGCTCATTTGCATCCTATCAAAGGGAATAGGGGAAAAAGCTATTAACTTATAGAATGATTTAAAACATAAAAAGTAAGGTATCTTGAGACTACAAGAACAGTGTGATATTCAACACTGAAAAAAAAAAAAACTCTTGAAACTGGATTAAAGATGATAAAATTATGATTTGAAATGAATGAAAAACCTTGAAAAAAATGAAAGCTAATATAGTGAAACCAAATGCTGTAATTTCAAAACTGTAGAAAGAAGTAAAATCTGTATATGATCAGCTAGAAAATAAGGACTAACTACTTTCAAATCAAGTCAGAATTATTGAAGAAATGAAAAAAGTTGCAGAGAGAAGGCAGAACGATATAGCTGATGATAACAAGAAGGCTAAGGATCCAACAGAATTGCTATTTGTTTCAGAAATTTAAAAGCAGAAAAGTTTCAGTTGGGAAACAGGTTTAATTTTTTGCAAAGTTTTTATTTTTAAAAAAAAGTTACCTTCATGCTGGCAAACTCTGCAGAACAAAGTAGAAGAAATTGAAGTTTTCGAGAAAGAGTTTGCGGCTGAATTAGCAGCAAGTGAAAGCAAGCATGCAAAATAAGAATAATAATAGATGATGATGATAAGTTATTAAATAGGATAAGAGAAGAAGCGGAGAAAAATATTTTTAAAATCCATAAAGAGAATAAGAAATTACTTGTAAAACGAAACAATTTTATTCTTACTAAACTAGAAATCTTTTCTCAGAGATCGTTTCATCATCATAGCTATGATTCAGTTTCCTGTGGAAATAACTTTTATAGCCATCCAAGGTTTCTTACTCAATCAATTTTATTAACGGAAGAAACCAGCTTTCTTATATAACATCAGTGACCTCATAGCCACAGCATATCCTGATGGGATCAGGATTGAAATTAGGGATCAATTTCCTTCAACCCTACAGACTAGTGAAAGTTTTGAAACATGACGGATGTGAAGTAGAGTGGGATAGGACAACATGAAGGTTCTAGGCTCACTGTTACGGCTGCCAATTATATGAAACTGGTCTAAAACTGATCTTTAATTTTATTTTATTATTATTATTGTTTTTCAGATATGTATGTATTTTATTATTCCTGTATAGGCATAAGTTTAAATAATTTTTATATTCGTGAAGTGCCTAATCACTGAGAATGGTGTTTGAGAAGGATGGCCAAATGTAGTAATTCCTTAAATTCTTTTTTTAGAAATTTATCTTCTCCACTAAATGTCTCTAGCATACAGATCTAAACATTGCTGTTTTTATTTGAATTAGAATTGGGAAATTCTGAGACAGCAATGTATAAATCATAGCATGTTTGACATGCTGTGTTTTAATGTAAGAATCTTCAGTTATTAATAAATAAGTGTTGTTTTTGTCTTGTTTTATGAATGAAGTTATTTCAAAAATTCAAACCCATAAGTTAGAATTCCCACATCTATTTAAGACACTTTTTTTCCTCCCATAAGTTTCAGTGAAGTCAGAAACTAAAGCAGTGAGCAGATTAGAGATACTAAAAAAGTGGAAAGAGGAAAAGTTATTAAAGAAGCAACTGGAAGCAAAACTAAAGAAGCCAGCATTTAAGATAGGGAAGACTGCTGAGCCTTTAAACCCTGTATTCCATCCTTTGAGTAGCACACCGAAATTTAAGGTAAGTATTCCTCCTCGTCATTTCATCTGCTATTGTCAATCAATTTTGAAAACAAAAATATATCCGTTATTCTTTGCTGCTATTGAATTTGTCAAGTTTATCTGAATTTACTTAATTTAGTTTGTTCAGGCTCCATATTAAGTTGTACTGGAAATCAGATTTTCGAAATTCAAATTTGATTTTCAATACAGAAAATTTAATATAGATATCAAAGTAAACACTAAAATTTTTATTAGGGAAGTTAATATCAATTCTATGTGTAATTGATGATATAAAGGATACAAATTGATATGTGTGAGCAGATGTTATGACAGATATAATAGTCATTCAATAGTATTTAACTGAAAAAAAATGTATTTACAACATGTATTATTCCACAAATTGTGATGCCCTTGCTAAGCAGCCTGATTAAGTGCCAATTATAGATAAGTGTGACATTACTACACACTCGTAACATCTCTGCTTGTGTTTGATATAACCCCAATTGATGCTTGATAAGCCACTTTATTTGTATTATTATAAACAAGGATATAAATTAAATGTGCTGTATTTTCCTTACATTTTGAAAAAAGGATCTGACTACAGAACACCAAACAACATATTATTTTCAAAATTGTGAGATCCTGCCATAAAAAAACTGTGCATTAATGGTCATGAGACGGACAGCTGAATATGGCCAACAAGCAGTTAACAGATTGAAACAGTTACCTGGGAAAAGTTTGCACTCACAGTGTTCTAAACAAGGCTTCCGACAAAATTGGAGGGCCTAGCAAAATAGTAAAAATTGATGAAAGCCTTTTTTGCAATGTAAATTCCTTCAGGATTCCATAAGAACGATTGACATTACTTTGGCAGGATCTCCATCAGTTTTCGTGTTTTGTTGGTAGACAACTTTTATGGTCAGTGGGATAATATGTATTATATTTACTGTTCTAAAACAAGAATAGAATCATAAGAAAAATTAAACCCATAATAAACTTTTTTTGGTTTTTTTGCATTTTTATGTTGGCATTATGTAAGATGCTGTTACAAAATATATTTCATATGTACTATAAATTGACAAATTTATCTAATAGATTAATTGCTAAATATTGCTTAGTAAGTTATGTAGATTGAAAGATGATTTATCCTATATTTTCTTTTTCATGTGCACTTACTCAAGTATAAACCAAAATGTCCTATTACTTGTAAAACAAAACAGTTTTATTCTTACCAAACTAGACATCTTTTCCCACAGATCGTTTCATCATCATACCTATGATTCAGTTTCCTGTGGAAATAATTTTTATAGCCATCCAAGATTTCGTGCTCAGTCAATTTTGTTATTCTATCACTCGGAACCCATGAAAATATCACTTCTGTATTTTTAATTAATAAAAAATTAACTTCATTTCCCTCTGTAATTATATTAAAATACAAGAAAGATTTCCGTACTTAAAAAAATGACTAATTGAGAAAGCAACTATAAAGTTTAAAATGTTAGACATGATTTAAATTAGCAGTTATTTCCAAATAAAGTTGTAAAATAAGGAAAAGTTTAAACAATTAAAAGACTAAGAAGGCAGAAGAGAAATGTGTCAAAGTAATATATAAAATTAAAGCAAGAACCTTGGGTTCGGCATAGTCAAGACTCTACCAATTTCAAGAGCAAATAGGTACAGGTCCCCCTTCATCTGGAGCAAAGAATAGCTGTGGCATTTAACATGGTATAACTCAGTATAGTGCAGGGTATAGTAGCCACAATGTTTAAAGATTCAATTAACAGGTTTTTTTTTCCTCTTTGTTTCCAAAGCTGATTTCTGTTAAGCAACAAATTTGATGAATTCCTGTACAAAAAATTTTCCTATCTCTTTCCTTCTTTTGAAAGCAAGGAACTTGTATCAATTGCTGAAAAGCTAAAAAATGTTTTTTGATTTCTCCGTGCATATGTTACAGTAACACCTGTCCCCATCCCTTCTTTCCGAGTCTTGGTTTAGCTGTACCATATCTTCCATGATAAAACCATTAATGGGAATTTTTTTTATGCCCCTTTTGCTTGATGTCCTAAGCATGTACTTATTTTGCTGGGTTAATCTAGCTCTAGGTTGGTAAGTTAAAAAAAATGAATTAATAATAAGTGAAATTTATTGACTTAATGAAACTGAAGTTATACAAATTTTATTCTTCTCAATTATTTTCAACATATTTTTTCTTAAATTTTATTTGATCTGAATTATTGTTGTCTTCTGTCTACATTTATAAGACTTTTTATGAAGATTCAGCCAGTATTTAATTATTTAATATTTGTGTTTAATTTTGTTTAATCTCAATAAAGTTGTTTATTATTAAATTTATACACATGATAGCATGTACATAAATAAATTTCATATTTGTTGTACTTAAAAGTATTTTAAAAAATAGAAGCTTTTCTCGATATGAAAGGATGAGATAATTATAAAATCAAATTGCCCACAAAGCATAATACTTAAGAGTATCTAATTGAAAATTAATATATTTTACATCAGAATAGCATTATAAACAGTGCAGTAACTACATTCATGCCTTACAAAGGAAATTTAAATCAATTTGGAAATTCTTTTGAAATGCGTCATTGAGTAGCACAAAAGCCTTCCGGAAACTTCCAGTTTTTTATGTTTAAGGGTTGGCAGTTACATAATGGTGAGAATAAAACTCACTAAAATTGCTGCCCTGTGAAAGAAATACTTTAAATTTTAGGCATGCAATTATTTTATCAAAGCATGATTTTCATATTAACATCAAAGTCTAAATTTTGAGCCACTTCTTCTATAAAAGTATGCTAAATTTAAATTATTAGCTATAAATGTTTTGGGCATAACGGAATCAAAAGTAGCTAAGCTTCTCCCTCTTCCTTAAGAAAAGTAACACTTTCTTATTAATGCAAGTTGAGAAAACAACCATTGAATAAAGTTATGTTTTAATGATGGAATTCGATTTCAATGCAACATACCTGAATTACAGTTAAAGAAATATAGACATCCAAATTGAATTTTAATAAATAATAGTTCTAATGGTTATCACATAAAAAAGAAGGTCAATCACTGATAATATAAATATCAAATAAGGAAAAAATGTGTTAAGGAATGGCACATCGCCACAAATACTATGTCATAGAATTAATGTGAAGAAATCAAAGAGATGCATTTTAAAATACTGAAGGACATTAAAAATGTTGCTCTCTCAAATAATAATAATAATAAAACTATTTTTGTTTATTTAACTAACATGTATATCAATCATAACTAAAAACAACCTGAGAGCGGAACTTGTAAATCATTTTTAACAATATTTCTTGTCCCATTGCAAAAAAGTATCCAATAGAGCAGGGATTGTTGACATTTTTTACTTGGCCTATTTAAAAAATGCAGGAGTTTCACAGGCATCATAGTAGTGATGAAATTTCTTTTCCATGTAACATTTTTTAGCAATCGCTGCAGTTGAATTGCGTAATAAGCATACATTTTTTTCTTTTTAATGAACGAAACGGAATTGTTTTTCTCTCTCAGCATTAAAATGATTTTGTTTCTTATTTCTATTTTCCATGGCTGTACTTTGCTTAAAACTTGAAATACAAATTCATGCAAATGAGAAGTTTATGTACGAACGAAGATTATAGATGTAAAGCGTAGTGTGGGGTGGTTGGATAGAGTAGACGAGGATAATGGAGATAAAAACAAGCTTACTTTCTGCAGAATCAGTTGTTTCTAGTAGTCAAAAGTTCATTCATCTATGTAGTGTTATCTAGATATTATTATTATTATTATTATTCCTCTTCCTCGAATGTTTACTCGTGCAATTCATACAATTGTTAAAATTACGAAGACAAAATAAGAATTTTTACTGATATTATTCATTATGAATGTTTATTATTCGTATATCTAAAATTTAGAATTGACATATTTAAATAGTCATGATACATAAAGCTTCATATAAAGAATAACTATTTTATTATATTCAGAATTTAAAAAAAAAAAGAAAGAAAATAGATTTTACCAGATTTATTTCACATTACACAGAAGGCATAAAATTGCCGATTTAATGCAACATTGCTGAAAATATTTGCACCTTTTCATGCACTCATTATAACACCACAACTATTTCACAAGCTAGAATTCTAGATGTGGCAACCAATGCTGCGCTGATGTTTATTTCTCTACTTTGCATATGGCATCTTTTATCAGGATCAGTAAAGTTGTAATTGGGCTTAATTTGCAGATATTGGCAGCTGCCAGTTCGTTCACTTAAACAACTGAAAATCCAGAAGAGAAAATTCCTGGATTGATGTTCATTCTTCTCACTTATTCAGAATGATTACATTGCACAGTTATTCATGATGTGATATTAACAGTCTGCTTTGAAATAAATGGAAAAAATAAAATTCTCCCTTTCCCTTGTAATACAGAAAGTATGTATTTAACCTTCAGAAAAAGATTTAATAATCCACATTAACAGTAGTCTTGGTTAACATGTCAGTAACTCTTCATTGCTGAATTTTAAAGCTACTGCCTGCATTCAATTAAATCCCAGTTAGTACCAATTGGCCTGTCAGATATAACAAAGATATCATTCAGAGAAGGAAAATAGGAAATTGGTTGTTTAAGGCTCTGATAGGCATAAGCATGTAGGCCAAACATATCATTGTGGTGATGATTTTTTGGTACTCTTCTGTTATCGAGACCGGATTCAGAAATGTATGCATGTGTGTATATATATGGGTATATACACACACATACATACATTTCTGAATTTGGTCCTGATAACAGAAGAGTACCGATTTTTTTCCTGCACTGTATTTAGAGTTTACTTGAAGAAATATATAAATAAATAAATGCCTATATTCTTTTGTTAGATGAACGTTTTTATGTAACAGTGTAATTTTGCTGCATAAAATGATACTGAAAAATGCTGCCATTGAACAGCAACTCTTTACTACCAACCTTAACCTCAATTTAGAAAAAATGGTACTTCTGTAGAGCTAAATTAAACTTTTGCAGATTAGTAATTAGCTGCCTACATTTCCACTGTGTAAGGTTTATATGGAAGGGCTAAGTATTGTTAAATATTGTAACTAAAAGTTTTAATAGTTTTGTTTTTATTGAATTGCTTATTTATAATATGAATTTTCCCCCCTTATTTTCTCTTATAGGCGTCATCCAGTTTGAAGTCGAATATGTCAAATATTAATTTGAATAATGGCATTTCTCAAATAAAAAGCAAAGTAAGTTTTATTAGCTGTTATGTTTTGTTCAGTTTATCTGTATTATCTGTAAAACTGATGGATTTAATTTTTATAAAATTATTTGATAAGAATAAACTATGAATATTTTTTATAGTTGATGTTATTTTGTAAGGAACAAAAAAGCTATTTCGTGTAGCTTTTTTTCATATAAGTTTAATCACTATCAGTGTATACAGTTAAGTTTTTATTTACAATGCAAGCCCTTCAGCCTTAGATATGTAAAACTTAAGTTATATCATCTCATTGGTTTACTTTGTGTGTAAAATACTTTAATATTCTGTTTTATAGGTTTTTAATACTTTAATATTTAATTAATTTTAAATTGCTTTATTCAGATCCAGATTTTCTTGTTTAGATTGGCTTAACAAACAAAATCATTATCTGAGTTCCATGTAATACATAAAACATTATATGTTGTCCTATTTATTTGTATATTCCTGTTTGTTTTATAATTTTTACTAGTTAAGAATTGGCAGATAAAAATTATGCATTTCTGCAGGACTTTTTTTAACGTACACATTTATGCCCTCTCCCGATCATATAGTGAGATTAGTTGCACCATTGGTACAGCCATATCTTACAGCATTGTTAATCATCTTATTGGCTGAAAAACTAAGATTTGATGGGTTGAGACTCATTTGAAAGTTAAATATACAGGGAATCAGAGGCAGGGCAAAAATGAGGAACTTCCTTCTGGTGAACGGTCAAGAGACATGCCAAATTAGCTGCGAAATTTTAGAAATACTCTAATTTTTAAACTTTTCTTAAAATTTTGATAAAGAAGGTGTTTTAAATTTTATATACCTTTCTTAAAAGAATTAATTATGATTATTAATTTCCAGTTTTGAAAGGCATCGAGAAACATTGTAAGCATTGCATTACAGGTATTATAACTATTTTTGTTGAATATAAAAGCATACAGTTAATTTAAGTAAATATAGTTAAGCGTATAGTTGATTTAAGTAAATATAAGAGTGTGCATTTACCACTTTGCCTGAGATGAAAAAATACTGTACTCTTCTGCTGGGACCAGATTCAAAAATATATGTATGTATGTGCATTTATGTATGCACATACATACATATATGTACACATGCATACATATATATATATATTATATATATATATATATATATATGCATACCTACATTTCTGAATCTGGTCCTGATAACAGAAGGATACCAAAAATACTTTGGCACAGCTCTACCTTCAGTATTAGCATATTCTGAAAAATTATTTAGCCTCATGTCAGCTAAATGGAAAAATGAAGGAAATAAGCTATTGGTTAAATTTATGAGAAACGAATTATTTATATATTTTAGTTTGGAAGAAAATTTGTCAAAAAATAAAGAGTGATACACATTTTCTCAAGTCTGATAATCAGAAGTGTAATTTTAAAAATTAAAATTTTAGTTTTAAATGTTTCCAACATTTATATCTTCTTTTGTGGTTAATGAGTTGATATATTAATACCTAAATTACTGAAGTAAAACTTTTTTTGATTGTTTTCGAAGTTTTAATAGATTGTTTGTTCACATGAACATTAATTCTAAAATTGTGTTCAAATAATTTCAAATAATAATAATGATAATAAAAGAATTAATATATTTTGTAATTTTCTTGTACCTTGACATAGTTGGCAGCCTTAGTTATAAACCACACATGACTGAAACTCCAAATATTGAATTGTGAATATGTTGATAGAGCTGTATTTCAATCTGCAATGCTATAATCTGATTAATTTTTCCTTTTTTTTTTAACTTATAGATACCTTCGGTTCCAGGTTTTAAACAATCAGCTTCAAAAACAGGCATTCCTAAACCAAGCAAACAGGTGTGTTTTATAAGTTTTATAAAACTGCCATGTCTATTCTATTGCCTTTTTTCTGGAATATTGGCTATATAATAAGTATTTTTATAAATCATGATCACATTTATCGTGTACTCACTTCTAAAAGATCTTTTTTCCCTATAACATTAATTTGGCAACTAGTATGTATTTCTATACATGTTTAATTTCCGCCTCCAAATTAAAAAGTATTCATTTCATGCCTATGTCCTAAGTTAATATATTAGTTTCATATATGTTTAGCGTATGCAAGTCTGTTGCTTCTTAATAAGGCAGTTGCTTTTTGGGCTAAGAATCTGTATATTGTAAATTAGGATATTCAAGCAATCCTGTGTGTCCAACAAATTAAAAACTAGTCAGAAGCCAAAAGATCATGAATTAAAAATCTAGTTCTAGGCATTTTAACATATAACTGAATTTTGTTGCAAAAAGTTTAGTTCACTGTGCATATAGAAATACGGTAGAGTAAAAAAAGTGTTTTCCTTTTAAGTAAGCAAAACATAAAATAAGTTATAAAAAAAAAAGAAGAAAAGAAAAAATAAATTTCACATCATTATATGATTTGAAACTGCAATGTCTATGGCCCTATGATATAGTTTATCTCCATCAAAATAATGATTTTTCACTCAATGTTCTTTTGCGAGTGTTTGCAGACATCTCCAAAGCACATCTGGTACACATTCTCCAAGGTCTTTCACACTGGAAAGTGAGAACTCATAATTCAATACGATTTCAAGAAATGTACAGAAATTACATAATAATCTGGAATATGTGCAAGAATTTCTGCGTAACAAAAAATATGAGTACTCTTGTATGACATGATTGACCACAAATCATTCCTTGGGGAACAACTTGTAAGTAGAACCACGTCATGTAGTCAACAGTCCAAAGTTGAGATTTACTTCTTTGACTACTAACAAAACATTATGTTCTGAAAAGGTTTTAAAAAAATCACAGTCAGAGAATTAAGCTAAACAATTATCCTTTGATGCTTTTAATGTGATCTTGGCCTTTCCAAACTCTTTGGAATTAGATTTCTGTATTCCTAGAGAGAATGCCAGTTTCCAAGTAACTGATGCTCACTTATTCATAATCTTTACTGCAAGTGTTGCCAATGTTGACACTTCAAAAATTTTGAATGTTTTTCCGTCATAATTTGCTTTAATGCTTTGTAAGTTTCTGTTGTACAATTGTCTATATTAACAGAAATGTACTTGACAGCAAGTACTGTTTTCCGTGTATTGCCAACGCAGAATGCCCAATTTAAAATATTCAGATTTATTTAATGACTAATTAACATATTTAAAAAAGTATTCAGCTGTAACTCATTCAAGGAATTAGATTGAATTTTATTACACTATACACTTTTGTGCACACCAAATCCTCCAGTTTTGAAATGGTACTATGGATTTTGACTATTAATGAAAGATTTGAAAAAAGCAGATTATCAGCAAGTAGGGGGGTACTTGTATTACTAATTTATAACTGTGTAAGTATATTGAAAGCATAAAAAAATTCTGTTTTTAATAGATCTCTCAAGTTACTCCAAAATGCAAACCTTCTCTACAGTCAAGCAAGCCTATTCAACAAGTATGTGAAATTTTGGTTTAAAGTTTATTTTATTTTAGTATAAGTTTTTAATTCTCAGTTTTACTTCTTTATGATAATTTCTGAATTTTTCTAGGAAAACAATTAAATTTTTAAAAAGTTGTTAGTTACTATTTTGTAGTTGCTGAACAAATGACCAATAACTCTAGTATTTAAGGATTATTACAACCATGTAGTAATAATATTTTAAACTTTCTAATATATTTATGTAAATTTGTATTAAACATAAGCACTATTTAGATACCTTTCGGTGTTAAATGCACAAAATTTTCTTTGCATATTTATTACTCTAAGTTCAGAGCTACTGAATTAAGATTTTAATTTGATAGTTTAAGGTAAGTAATACTTGTAAAAACCAAGTGGATGTAAAAGACCTGGATGAGAATTAACTATTTTCTATCTGTAATAGTTTTATGTTCATTTACTAAAAGTTTCAGATGTACTAGTCATTGTTATTTCTAATAAAACAAGTGAAAATATGGTGGCATAAATTTTATATTGTACCCTTTAAATAGCTCATTGTTTTCATTAAGGGTAGACAACAATAATGCAATTCAGTGCTTTTCATTATTTGTGAGACTGCACTCAGGGAATTCTCTTTTTATAAGATGGGGTTTTTCCCAATAAATCACTCATAAATACCTCTCCAGCTCTTTTTTTTAGTTCATATATTATTTAACGTTAAGTTTATGATAATTCATATTTAGTTATCTATAGATAACCATAAAGAATATACACTGTATGTAAAGTGGCATGTTGAAAAATATATAAAAATATTTTTATAGTGGAACCAATCCTTAGTCAAATCAAACATTGCAGTTTCTTCAGGCCAACATCATTAAATTAATTTTGGCTGATTTTCTTTAATATATCTCAGCCAACTCGGTATGAGCGGAATGCCTTGCTGCTTAGAAGACTAAAGAATGTTGCAGGCATGAAAATAAAGGATGGTGTCATGACAAATACTCATGCATTGTAATTTGGATATTGTGCGAGCATTCTGTGTCTAAGTTTTATTACTCATTCATAAGTTATTCTCTTTGAATATATTTTTACTATAAAATAGTTACTTGCGGAAGATGCTTAGGAAACCAAAATGGCAAATTCCAGAAGCTTTTGCAAACTCTGCATAACGAATGCCAAGGCCTTATATCAGGCTATCACTTGATGTTTGAGATTCACTCTCTCTAAGCCTTGACCCATCATTTAAGAACACTGCCTCAAATTGGTTAACATAAGTATTCATAATTAATTATGGATAATCATAAAGACCACAAATATGTAATGTGGAATGTTAATAAATATAAAATTACACTCAAGTTAGTCACAAATCAGTAGTTAAATAAAATTTTGTAGTAACTGAGGTTAAAAGATAAGTAAATGTAGAAGTTTACTCAGTTATATTTGATGGCTTGTTTGCTTGATTTTGATTCTCATCTGGAACATCAGTTTTTAAATTAGGTAATGAATTTTGATTTTGTGACTGTTATTGCTACAAAGGAAAAATTTTGAGAAAGTTACAAGTGCTTGCTTTATTCTTATAACTAAAAGTTACTTTCTTATGCAGATGAATATAAAATTACTTTCTGCTGGTACCTTATTAAAAAATTCATTGTAATATTCACGATCTTTCTCCGGGGGGGGGCGAATGTTTGGCTAGTCAAAAATATGCGTCTGGAAACGAGAAAAATATGCGTCTGGAATTCGTCTTTTTTAAAGCCAGATTGGTTATTCTTTGTACATGTAGTGCAGAGAAAAACAGTTTAGGAGTTTTTAATTTGAATTCCCCCCCCCTTTAGTTCAGATTGAACAATAGTTAAAATCTCTATGCTGAGTTGGATGATCATATGAATATTGTGCAGTGTATACTTATTAAAATAAAAACATTTTTACAAGTTTTGCATAATTGTCATACTTTTCTTGCTTTCCTTATTTGTTTAATTTCTGACATGTTTCTAAAGTTTTTTATTATATTTTTTAAACACATTTTTTAGGTATGTCTATAGCATTGGAATCCCGTTTATTTGAATAAAATGGGGCCAAAGTATTTCAGATAATTCATACCAACTATTTTTAGCATTTAAATGTAGAAATAAATGTTTATAACAATTTAAGCAAAAGTCTGTATTTCAATTTATATGTTTACAGTGAACCTTTGCCAAATGTGGGGGCTACACATTATGCATGCAGCACAATCAGTTCTGCAAAGTTAACTTTCTATGGAAAAAAAACGAGTCAGATGTAGTTCAGATTAAGAGAAATTAAACAATTGTTAATTGAAAGGATTTCTATTACTGCTTAATAAGTAAGAACACGATAAAGTAATTTATCACTTTTTATTAGTCCAATGGGGCAGTTTGCCCAGAAGGACTATTAATTTCGTTTTGGCATTTTGCATCGATTCGGTAAAAGCATTGTTTCACTTTTCAAATTGTTGCCACCAAATATTATCGCCCTGTATTATATTTAAAGAAATTAAATAATGTAGAATCTGCATAAATGTATGTATGTTTCTCGCATTGTGATAACACAACGGTATCTAGAGCCATCAAATTTTGAATAGCGTAATCCTCCACCGAATATGGGCATCTGGAAGCCCGAATTTGGAATTTGTTTTATTATCTATTTCATATTTTGCAAAACTTTAGTGAATTTTTGGTTAACAAACTCAATGATCTCAAAGCGAGGAATGGAACACTATACGTAAAGAAAAATATTTTTATCTCCAGCGAGACTGTGTCACTCATGTTGTGTTGTGCGAGACTGTGTGTCAACAATTCTAAAGATATGCTCGTTTTAAAATTATTTTGTGATATTGCTCTTGAACTGAATTTTATGGTTTAAGTGCAAAGAACATGATATTTAATAAATAAAGGTAATGCATAAAATGTTTGAAAAACACCCCTTTGGATGTTGTTATTTTTTTT
>KK114477.1:39146-55275 GCA_000611955.2 Stegodyphus mimosarum
AGTAGCTGGTTTTTTTTTGGACAATGTCTGACACAACAACAAATGCAAATTTTTTAATACATCTCATAAAGTGTCCTCTTCTTTTTTCATTTGGGTCAATCTTCATAACCAAATCAGACAATTCTGGTGCCTTTTTTACCAATTAATTTAACTTCTTTCATATTAACTCTGTTTATCGTAATCACTATTGCTGCTTTCTCCATGTGCTGGTGTTATAAAATTATACATTTCTTCACTTTTTCATGCTTGACTAATTTTTTTCATTTTTCCTTGTTCCATAGCTGAAAATCCTTTGCCGGTTGATGCTTTTGCAATTTGTAGTTTCTTTAGCTTCATTTTCAATCGATGAAAATCCTTTAACACTGTTGACAACTTCTGGCTAATGTTGATACTAGTAGGCATTCATCGTTGATGAAATCACTTACCCCAGTTTCAGTTTAATCTTTTCTATGCATGTTGAATTGCTTCCAAAATGCCATTAGTGTGTCATGCTTTCCTTCGTGTAGCGCTTTATTTGCAGAGATGTAAACATGCCTGATATAATAAGCTTTTATTATAGGGATCTTAATGGTTTTTATAGGAAAGAAGGAGGCAGAGTTGCTAACTCTCCCGATTTCCGACTGTTTTCCCGCCAACCCGATTTACAATATATTTCTCCCGACTTTCTCTTATTCTTAAAATTTCTCACAATTTTTATGTAGCTCGGCTTAATACTTCGTTATTTGCATTCCCCAAAAAAGTGATTTAGGGTGTTTGAAAGCACCTGGTTTTTCTCTAGACTGCATAGAAAACCAAAGTAGTTTCATCAGTGAGAAATTATGTCACGCTTCTGCTTTGTGAGTGACAGCACATGTCCGAAAACGTCATGTTCCTGAGTGCCACTGCATGTCATCTGGCGCATATTAACCAATAAGCACAAAGCAAGGTTGAGGTTGTTATTTTGTTCATCTTGTCGCTAACCTGTGTTAACGTACATGCTTTCAAGAAATAGTTTAAGAAATTACTCTGCGAAAAAAATAAAATATTCAGGTACTTTTCTAAAATCATACACAGATGACCTTTCCTTCTAATATTTCCTCAAGGAAATGTAATGCATTTGCAATGTGCATCATTGGTCATTGCGATTTTACGATTTCACATGGTAGAAGGGCCGATGTTCTCAAACATGTTCATACACAAAAACAAGGACAACATGAGTTCTAAAGGAAAAAAAAAACGAAAGTTAATTTTTTCTATGGAAACAAACAATTAATGTAGAATGTACTATTTGCATTTAACAATTAGTAACAGAACTTTCAGATATTAATTAGTAACAATTCGAAGTTAATTCATTATTAAAAATGTATTTTTATCATTTAAAGATCTTTTTGCTGTTGAAAATAAATTTCCCGATTTTTGAGCGTCGTAGGTTAGTAAGTATGAGGAGGGATTATAGGAAGGTTTTTATGATTCCTTGATCCATTAGTAGGATTAAGAAAGTGGTATTCAGTGAAAGGAATAAAATGTCGACATATGGATGCATTTTTCTGAGAGCTTTAGCACCATGTCCTGGAGCGTTATCAAGAATTAGAAGAACTTTAACCCTTTAATTGTCGAGTTATTTTGATGATTAGCGTACATAAATTGTAAATTTTTTTTATTGTAAAAATCAAATGTTTGGCCCGCAATCAAAAAAAAAAAAAGCCACACACTTTGAACATAAACCTCTATTCTTTGAAACATTCAGTAAAGTGCTGCCATCTATTGAACTGAAGGCAAAAAAAATTACCCCGATAAATACTCGGGACTGACATTTTGGAACACCTGTGCTATGCCCGAGATTATTTCGGGTATGACAGTAAAAGATTAAAGCTCAAGTTCTGCTGTTCTAAGGAATGCTTGACTTCTAAAATGGAATGAATTTTCAAACCGTACTGACTTTCTACCCCAGATAACTTGTTTTGTATAAATTAAGCATTAATTAATGTAATGCATTCAATAGATGTAGGTATATACTTGAAATCATTTTTCAAACAGAGATTTATTTCCCTCTTCCCTTTTATTGTATGCATTATGTTTATCATTTTCTTTTATTATGTATGCATATATGATGATGATGTTTAGGCAACATTATTATTGATCATGGAAACATGTAAAGAATCCAAAATATTAATAGAACAGACTATTTTGTGTAGGAAGAGCCATACAAATTATTACCAAGTAAGAATTATGAGTCAGAAAGTAGTAATTGAAGGTGATTGGAGAATATAAATAATTTGAAAAGTATAATATTTTAGACCAGAGCCTTTTCTGAAGAAACAATGTATAAAGGTGCAGATGATTGGTTCTGGGACTCATTAATTCAGCGTTATTTTTCTTCATGATTTCAATTAAACTATGTTTGGTTAAATTTTTATTTCAAATTTTTATTGTTGATATATTATATCTCTGATATATTTTGTTGTTGTTGCTTATGCTCATTTGTCTGAGGAAATCAGCCCAAGCTCAGGAAATTCCTCGTGGCAATCAGTACAAGATTACGCCTGTCATTGGCAACAGCCTTGGGCACCTAACAGGTGGCAGTGCGATTTAGCTCACTTCCACCCCCAATTTTGATGGAGAGCACGGGTCTCCCACCCCTCTCCCCTCCCATTAAACGACAGAAGAGAACTTTTGGGTCGCTGCCATGCCGCACCAGCACTATACATTTACATGCATTCTCCAGGATTCGAACCTGGGCCCTTCGGCACAGAAGTCAGCGACACTAACCACTATACCGGTTGGGCGGCCTGATATATTTTTCTCTGCATAAGTGATTGGAGATAAGTTACTGCACTGAGGAGTTAAAAAATGCTTTTAAAATGTATGCATCATTCTCTACTGTTATATATATATATGTATATTATTTTTCTTTCTAAATAGGTTTCAAGATTAACTGTAAATCAAAGCAGTACAAAACATGAAATTAAATCTAAGCTGCAGGTAAATTTATTTCATTAATTGTATACATATCGTTGGAAAGAATACAACAGCATATAAGTCAACCAAAAGTGGTAAGCTACCTATGCAGCTGTGAAAAGAGTACAAAGCAAAAAGCAACACGAAGCATAAATTTGGTCCTAAAACAGAACCAAATTAAAATAAAGATAGAAACTATCAAAAATTCTCTGATTTTTAAACATCCAAGAGAAATACCAACAGAGCCACATCTCTGAATTATATCTGAATGAATTGTGAAAGGAAATGTAATCAAGCAATTAAATTGAAAATTAATTTTTTTTAATATTAATACATTTAGAAAGAAACAATTTTCAGTTTAATTGTTTGATTACTGTTCCTTTTGGAGTTCATCCAGATAGTTGTATTTGACAAAGACCAGAGGGATATCTTTTTTTTTTAAAACATTTTATTGCTTTGTTTTATATAGTTCTTTTTAATGGTTCTTTTGCAGTTTTATGCTTCATTTGTTTTTTTATTTGTGCTTTCTTCGTGTTTGGTAGCTTACCATTTTTGGTAGATCTATATTCTGTTGTATTATTTTGTATATTATTCATATTAATTTTGCACAGTGTTAAATAGTTTTTAATTAAATATTTGTCAAGATAAAAATATGTAAAATATATATTATAATTTAAATTTTTAATAATTAGCAATATTTTCTTAATGCTTATAAGACTCCTACATAACACTGATCATGTAAATGGAGCTACAGCCAATTATAATTTTACAGCAGTATTAGCAGAATTACAGCAGTAAATTCAAATATATTGAGAACCGAAACTAACTCATTCAGAATTAGGATTTCATTTTGAACTCAACTGCACTGCTTTCTATACTTTAACCTAG
This sequence comes from Stegodyphus mimosarum, assembly GCA_000611955.2. Classification (NCBI taxonomy): domain Eukaryota; kingdom Metazoa; phylum Arthropoda; class Arachnida; order Araneae; family Eresidae; genus Stegodyphus; species Stegodyphus mimosarum. Next base: position 42,972 of record KK114477.1, read on the forward strand.
CTGGTCTGTTGCTTGCTGTTCTCTAACTGCAAAGCTCTAAAAAATGTAAACATTTTGAAGTAGTCACAAGTAGGGTGTCAAATTGTTTGTGACTGTAGCATGTTTACTGAAATAAAAATGAAGATTTAATCTGCCTCGGCTGCCAGTTGCCTACTCATTATGGATCAACATTTTATGCAGTCAAAATTCTTGTTGTTCATTACGGATTCAACATTCTATGTTCTGTGGTATCTACATGCTACACCATGAAGAAGTAATGTAGATAATTATAATAATAACTTATTATCATGTTATTCTTTATTAGGAACTATTATTTTATTCTTGGTGTATTTTAATTATAACAGACTTACAGGTTATCTGCTTAAGAGAAGGGAAGACGTAAGGGAAACTGGCTCATAAGCATGTTATGCAAGCCATTATTTTAAGCAGTTGCACCTGCAAAAAACAAAAAAATTGTGGTTGTTATGAATGTCAAAGAGTGTATAAATTTTATTGGGACCCTCTGTATTTTTAGTTTGAAAAGGAGGGGTGAACAAAGGAGATGTATGGAACAAAAAACATTAAGAATCACTGCCGTAAACATTCTTATGAGATATTTGACACATATGCGTATGCACTGTCTTTCTGCAATAAAACCACGTTTTCCTAATTTGGGTATCATGTTGTTTTAGTGTCATCTTTTTAAAACTAGTTTCTCATTCAGTGTTTGCTAAGAGTAGTTGCTGTAATTCATCTCATGTGCAGAACTACATGTATGGCCAAAACAAGGTATATAAAATGCTGTGTAGTATATACAATAAAACCTCATTCAATTATTCCACTAATGATAATTTTACTGCATATGTTGTTTATTGTTTTTGATTCCAAATGAAGTTTTATATATTAATACTATTTATTGTATTCAGATATGTTTTTCTTCCACTAAATTTTCTAGTATATCATTTAAAAACTTTTTACTCATTCTATAGGCAATTGTAATCTAGTAGCAATTGTACATTGTGTAAATAAAAGAACAGTATTGAATAAACTGACTTCTTTGAAGTGCAGAATACAATTCTAATACTACATCTGTATTTTTGTTACTGTTTTTTAATCCACAAAGTTCTTCTTTTATCCATACCTGCAGAAATGATGTGCTGCATCATTTCTTCCTCCTGATTTTCAATAATTAATTAATTAATAAAAATAGATATGCAAGTAAATGCTTTATTCTTACAGCTATTGTTCCCTTATTATTGCTTATTATTTTATTGCATTATTTCTTTATAAATTGCACTCTTGGCACAATTTCCTGGCATAGGTTATTTGACAGAAAAAAACTTATATGAGGTATATGTTTGTTATGCACATTTTCTTCTCTTTGAACTAATATTCCATCGCCATTGTAATGCAGTAATGTTTTGCATGCGGTTGTTTCTGTTGCATATTAGAAAAAAAGTAGCTTAGTGGTCTACTAAACAAAACATTTACTAAAATTTATTATGTCTTTAGTCTAATGTAATATGCCATCTTCAAGTGAATAATAATTTTATAATTATAGCTCTTAATAAGTTTTGTTATGAAATTGTAATTTCATTATATAATTTTATGCATTTAAAAAGTCAATTTTTTTATTTGTAATATGTTTCAGCCTAAAGGGAAAATTGTTTCTCAAGTTCCTGTGTCAGGTCTTACACGTGGATTGCGGAAACCACAGTCAGGTAATCTTTTTTTAAAAAAGCTGATTTCCTTTTTAAATGAAGAAAATAAATTACTGAATTTCATTGAAAATTTATGAATTGATGTGAGTAAAGTTCTTACACTTAAATGCAATGATGTATAAATTTTGTTAAGGGCAGCCAAAAATTAGCTGCATTTAAACAGGAATGATATGGAATTATCCAAACAATTTCTTAAAAAAAAATATGATTAAAAGTAGTTTTTTCAAGGCAGCAAAAAAGGGATAATTAATCAAGAATTTTTTAAATTGTTCTTTTAAAATAGTTTCAAGCTTTGAGGCTAGCAAATGTCCTTATTTAAAGCTGTTTGGATCACAGAACTCTGAATTCACTAAAATGGTAGGAGAAAAGTTTGTGCCAGTTGATTCATGATTGACAAGATGGAAAGATAGAAATAACACTGTTTGTCAGAAGCTATATGGTGGACAGTCAAATCATCATTGTGGGCTGATAACTGGATGAAAGATATTTTAATGCAGGCCACACAAAATTTTTGATATAGATGAAACTGATTTGTTTTACAAAGTGTTACCAAGGCAGACTTTAATGTTTAAAGTTAAACAGCTGCTGATTTCAAGAAATTAAGGTAATTAGGTTTTATATTATGAGCATGCCATATGGAGGCAACAATTAAGAAGACACCATTGATTACTGTCAAAAGCAGAACACCTCTATATTTGAAAGAAGTCAAAAATTTACCTTCAACTTATGACTGCAACAGCATTTTGACTTTTTCTTTTGAAGCAGAACAAAGAGCTGAAAAATGAAAAAATAGCTTTGCTGTTAGGAAACCGTGTGCTCACCCTTTCTTGTCCATTCCGAAAAACTTTAGATTAGCGTTCCTTCCTGCAAATACAATTTTTCTCATTCAACCCTTAAACCAGGTTATTATGAAAGTTTTCAAATATCATTGCAAAAAAGATGTTATTTAAAAAAGGATGAAAAAAACTGAGTCATGTAAAAATGAAAACATTTGAAAAGAGATAATTAAGTCAGTTTTTTTGCTGGAGGATATGCAAATTCAGTTCAGTATTTGCAGGGTGGACAGTTTCTCAAAACTTAGTTAAAATTTGTTTGGAAACATGTCTTTTAGTTTGAAGCCTCAGAGAGACTACAAATTATAGCCAACATTTCATGCATCAATAAGGAAAAATATAAATTTAATTTTTAGAATAAGTTGCTTTTGATGATAATATTGAGATGACGTGAAAAAAAATTGATTATCATATATAGAAAGTGAAAATGATGTGAAAGAAGAAAAGGATTATGTGCCAATTTCAGCTGAATTGGAAGGTGAAAAATATAAAAATTACCCCAGTTTTATAAACCAGAGAATACAATTGAAATATTGATGATAAACACTATGAAACAAATGCAGATAAATCAGTTCTTCATAAAGTTTAAAATTTCTCAAATAACATAACCATAAAAATATTTTTATAAGAGTTTTTTTAAAAACATTAAGTTATAAAAATAGTATACCTTAGATATTTATTTTTAGTCATTAGATTAGTTGTTAGTATCTTACTAGGTAAGCGTAATGCTGATATCACAATCTGCAGTACACAAATCGCCATATATTAAATTCAAGCATATTTGAACGGAAGTGGTTTTAATAAGCAGCGGATACTATAAATCAATTGCCATGATATTCCCCGTAATGAAAGAGTATGTTGCAAAATGCCTTGCACCAATAACTTCCCCCAAAATTTTGAGAAACCATGCACCAAAGGCATGGATAATCTTATGGAAACATTTGAAAAACAAGTTAAAAATCATTTCAATTGTGTAATACTGTGGCATTATATGCTAGCTTATATGCTTCACCTATTGTATTGGGTTGGCAACTAAGTAATTGCGGATTTCACTCATAGAGGGTTTCAATTGAATTTTTAAGTTTGCAGACGTAGTACAAATATAAAACACATTTTGTTATTTGATGGTTGGCAATTCAGCTGTGAATCAGTAAAAAAGGTTTTTTTGATCGGTTGCGTAGTTTTCGTTTGACGTTCGTTGAAAAATGGAAAATCAAAAGAAACATTTTCATCATATTTTGCTATTTTATTTCCGCAAAGGGAAAAACGCATCGCAAGCTCATAAAAGTTAAGTGCTGTTTATGGTGACGAAGCCTTAAAAGAACGGCAGTGTCAAAATTGGTTTGCCAAATTTCGTTCTGGTGATTTTTCAGTCAAAGACGAAAAACGCTCTGGTCGTCCAGTTGAAGTTCATGACGACCTAATCAAAGCAATAATCGATTCGGATCGTCACAGTACAACACGTGAGATTGCAGAGAAGCTTCATGTATCACATACATGCATTGAAAATCACTTAAAACAACTTGGCTATAGTCAAAAACTCAATACATGGCTTCCTCACAACTGAAAGAAACGCATTTAACGCAACGCATTAACAGCTGCGATTTGCTAAAGAAACGTAATGAAAATGATCCATTTTTTAAATGACTGATAACGGGTGATGAAAAATGGGTTGTTTACAACAATATCGAGCGGAAAAGATCGTGGAGCAGGCCAGGTGAACCCACTTCAAACAACATCAAAAGCTGATATTCGTCGAAAGAAGGTTTTGTTATCAGTTTGGTGAGATTACAAAGGAATTGTCTACTTTGAACTCTTACCACCCAACCGAACGATCAATTCTGATGTCTACATTGAACAACTAACGAAATTAAACAATGCAGTTGAAGAAAAGCGGCCCGAATTGACAAATTGAAAAGGTGTATTCCATCATGACAATGCAAGGCCGCACACATCTTTGGTCACTCGGCAAAAATTATTGGAGCTTGGTTGGGATGTTTTGCCACATCCACCATATAGTCCTGACCTTGCACCATCTGATTACTTTTTGTTTTGATCTTTACAAAACTCCTTGAATGGTAAAAATTTCAATAATGATGATGATGTCAAATCGTACCTGATTCAGTTTTTTGCTAATAAAAACCAGAAGTTTTATGAACGTGGGATTATGATGTTGCCTGAAAGATGGCAAAAGGTCATTGATCAAAATAGGCAATACATTACAGAATAAAGTTATTTAGTTCCATGAAAAAATTATTTTTGAATTTCTAAAAAAATCCGCAATTACTTAGTTGCCAACCCAATACATGGAATTTGAATTATCAAATGAGTGAAAGAAATTATAAGACTTTTATATCCACATATGTAACAAATTCATATTTTATGTCTTATATCATAATTTTTAAACAGAATCAGCTCATTTTATTTGTACATATTTCTGAACTTAATGCTTTCCTTGGCAATGGTCAAAACCCTTCAATCATTTACCCTTTGTATCACAGGAAAGGGCTATAAATTACACCCATTAGAAAGATAAAACTCCATCTAAGTTTTCTTGGTGAATACTCTGGAGGACATAAGCAAGGGTCTCCCACTTTTCTTCTCCTATCACTAATCCCTCAAATAACAATATTTTAAGTGACCCCCTGCTGCAAAGACACTATACGCTTACAAACATCCATGCCTTTTCTGGAATTCAAATTCAAGCTCATAGCTATCGCAGACAGCTTCTCTATCATATCAGCAGGGCAGCTCTCATTTTATAAAATGTTCCAGCTTCTTCATAGTGTTTTAATTTAAAAAAACAACTGCAGATGAAGATTCATAACTTTTGTTTTGGTCATGATGATGTTATTTGTTGTATCGGAAAATATTCTCCAGCTTGGCTGAGTTTTTAAAATATCAGTGAAGTTATTTTTCTCTTATACAAGAATCAGTCTGAAATTTTTTTAATATATGTAGGTTTTTAAAGTTATACTTACGAAGTTTTAGGAGTGTTAAACATAGTCTGCTGCAGCATCAGGGCACTTCTGTAGGCTAATTTTCCAAAGATTAAATCCCTCAAGCCATTAATTTTTGGGGATCAATGAAGAAAATGTATTTATAGTCTCATCAATCTCATCTTTGGAAAGAAAATGACATCTTTTTTAGATTAAAAAACAACCAAAAGTCACGCACAGCTAGATCAGGTGAATAGGGGTTGTGTTTTATCTGTTTGATGTGCTTTTATTCAAGAAACTCAGCTGTCAATCTGGCTGAAGGAGAATATGCATTGTTGTGGTGGAGCATGCGTCATCTAACATTAGTTTCTTGAAGAAGAATTTTCATAAGACACTTAATTGTGTACCAGTTAGCTGTGACTATCTTCTGTCCTTCCAGCTTGATGGCTTTGACCAGTCCTGTACTTCTGAAGAAAATGGCATGTTGTCTTTTCATCATTGTGGGCATAGGATCATCTCAAAGACCCGTACTTTGCTTTTCTGGACATGTTGAAATGCCAATAAATGGTAGTTACATTTCGTCACCAGTTACAGTTTTGGAAATAATGTAGTGGCCGCCATCTGTAAGTAATTTAAGATTTTCTGTACTTCTGTGACATGCTCTTCTTTTTGGTGACCAGTTAAAATATGAAGAACCCAACGGTAGACTAGTTTTTTACATGCAATTCTTCATGAATAATTTTATGTATGGCAACGAATCCAATGTTAATTTCATTCCATATCATTTGGTAGATGCATTTGGTAGATCATCGATTTACATTTTTCATATGGCCGGCACATTATCCAGGATTACTGCTGACAATGGACTACCTGTGTGTTCTTCATCGTGAAGAGAGTTGCTACCTCTGAGATATTCTGTAAACCATCCAAATACAGTAGCATGCGATGGTCCTTCATTTCTATTGCTAACTGTAGACAATGAATGCATTCTTCTTGATTTAATCCCACTTTAAAATCATAGTGCGATAGTGATCTGGCATCAGCTCTATTTTACCTTCTGCCTAAAATTTTTTGTGTGCTAAACTACTGATCAGTAATAAATGGTCTGCTAGGCTAAAGTGACTCATATTTTCAAATCTGACCATTAATTTTTTTTTCTGCTACTATCATCTGTGTGTATGTCAAAAATTTCATAGTGACCTCCATAAAATATTTTGTGTAAAAGATTAGGCTGAACAAAAATTACGAAATGATCAAAACTATTATTTAACCTGTGGATTAATACTGTAAACCTAATGGCTAAACTTATTTAATTTTAAAATACATTTCTTTCTACTGCTTACTGTACTGCAATAAGTTTTTGGCTTTTAAGTTTCTGCCAGTTCTTGCCACATTTGCACAGAAATTAGTGTCTGCTGTACCAGGTTTAATAAATTATAATCAGAATAGAAGAGAAACACGCCAATGTGACAATCAAAATTGCTGAAACAACCTTGTGTTTGGCGTACGTTTACTAAAAGCACTCAATCGATTTTGAGGGCAGCTACAGGTTCTTGAGGAATTTATAGTATATCGTGTCAGTGTGGCTTGAGATATATTGGCCAAACAAAAAGAGCGTTAAAGTTTTGTATTAATGAACATGAATCTTATGTCCGAAAGGGCGAAATTAACAAGTCTTCAATAGCGTATCATAGTTGGAAATTTAATCATAATTTTGACTTTGGATCTGCAAAAGTTATCCAAAAAGCTTCTTCCGTTGGTGAATTGGATTTTCTTGAAGCTTTTCATATTCACAAAGATTTAGCATGTTTAGTGAATGATTTTAAATCTAATCCAGTCCTTCCTAACACTTTTAAAATTCTATTAACGTAATTCTTGATTATTATTTTTGCCAATAACTAATCCAGTTTCCTAACACTTTTAAAATTCTATTAACGTAATTCTTGATTATTATTTTTGCCAATAGATGGCGTTGCTTCCTAGTGCGTGTTTCTACCCGAAGGTATAGAAAAGCTGTTACTGAGGTTGTTTCCCTTTCTGGATATTTTGTTCTCCTGATGAGGACGGACCTGTAGTTGCCCTCGAAATCGATTGAGTGCTTTTAGTAAATGTGCGCCAAATTATAATCAGTTGTTTAAAGCAGTTTGTCAATTATTAATACATTTACACAGAAGGTAGTTTTCACCATACCAGGTTTAATAAGTTATAACCAGTTGTTTGAATTACTTTGACAGAAACTTAAAGGAAGTACTAGAGCAAGACTCTGAATATGAGGGTCGGAGTGAGAGAAACTTAGCTTTTTAATGATTTAATTTAAGATGGTTAGCCAGGAAATTTCTAGAAATACTATGAAGATAACTGATTTATAAATGAACTTAAATGTGAAATATGAGGAATTTTTTTAATTGAGATTCTATATACTAAAATTCATGTAATATTTTATTGGTTTTAAGTTAATAGAAGAAAATTTATATCTATTTTTAATAATACCAGGTTACTAGAATTTGGAAATCTTATGAACAAAAAATCGAATAAATGTGGGTACACATATTAATGAGATAAATGGTAATATTCATGTTGGGGTGATTATTAATCTGTTATTTTATATTTATAAGAAAAATAAATTTATTTGAAATTTTGCTGTTTTATAAATGTACTCAAGAAATCTCTGTGCTTCTAATTATTTTAATAATATACTTTTTATTTTAGGTATGGCACAAAAACAAAATTTGAAGACACCAAAAAGCAAAACTCTGGTAGAAAATGATGTGGAGAAAGAAGTTGTAAATGCTGCTACAGGAAATTTTAAAACTAAAGCCGAGAGCTCCAAATCTGAAAAAGCTGTTGAAAGGACCTCATTTGCACCTAAGGATTTTATATTTCAGCCACTTTGGGGTCTGAATTCGTTTCGCTTATCTGAATGCCCTACAGAAATTCTGAAAAGACTCAACAATAATGCTATGTAATGGATTTCTTTTCTTTTTTTTTTTTTCTTTCCCCTCCCCCTATGTTTGAGTATCTCTCATATATGAGAAAATACAAATCATTTGCAAGTACAGTAAAATCTTCATTAATAGACAATTTTCGGACACTCATAAATTTCAATCTTATATTTTGTATTAAAAGTGCCAGAATATACGGAACTTATTTATTATTATTACTGGTTCTAGCTCATTTATTCTTAAAGCTCAAATTCGCATATTATGGCATTTTTTAATACAGGGTGCCGCACTACCTGGAAAAGTCAGGGAATTCGAAGATTGACCAAAAAATTCAGGGAAAAATCAGGGAATTTCACATGGAGATTCCCAAAAAAACAATTTTCGCACTGTTGGAAGCAATCACTTTCTTGGCGAATCATGTATGCTGTGAACGATATTTGAACTGCTGGCATAGAGCCAATTTCACAGTGCCAATCAGATTGCCTTTTAGAAAGGCAAAGCAGTGTTCCAATATCTTTGATTTCCAGTAACCTCGAGAATCGCATGTTGAGCAAAGGTTATTCCCCCCCCCCCAATTCTCTTATTTAAAAAAAAAATCTTTAAACCTTTTCTTCTTTTTTAAATGCCTTATTTGTCATTTTGCAGTAAAATAAAAAATAATAATAATAAAAAACAGTCATTTATGCTAACCATTTAATATATCTATTTTCGCCAAAATACCGTCGATCTTTGTAATTCAATTTTTAATCCTTAAATAATTGACTTTATTTTAATGTCATTCGTATCATTTAATGTATTCTCTTCCTTCTAAATTAATTTATTATTAGATAAAAATACTTTCAAATTTCAGGCAATTTTCTCTGGCATTTTTGAGAAACTAATTCTAGCAGTATGATGAATACCATCACGAAATTTAGAGCACATATTTTTTACTTATGCATGCTGCTAAATAAATATAAAATACTTGAATTTAACCTAATTTACCATTAAACAGATTTCTTCCTTCCTTTAGCTGCAAAATGTGTGAAGAAAAGACATTTTTAAATTCCGATTGGGCAGATTCTATTCTCAATCCTCAGTGGAGAAAACAACTCCTATTATAGTTATAATAGTAATGCTTTGGGGGTATATATATATATAAATAATTAAATAAAGTCATATGTAATTGGAAAATTTTTGTGTTTACAAATGGTACCATAATTAATTTACCCTCAGCACAGCCAACGTGTACTATGCAGAGAGCCTGCAATTTTCTTGAAACACACCTGTAAAAGTCAGGGAATTCCATTCTCCTGTTTGAGTGGCAACCCTGTTAATAGCTTACCTGTTGTATTATACAGGGCTCCTGCAGACATGCATAAATTTACTCTGATTTTTTTAAGAATCCTCTATGTGAAGCATTTGCCACATAAAGCAGGTGATGCTTCAGGTAAAGGGAATAATTAATAGAGCTGTAAGAAAAGGGGGACTTAACTGCCACCTGAAATTTGTAAGCTCATTTTGCACTTACTTAGTTAATGCCTAATTTTGAAATATTATAATACTGAATTCTAAATATTTTTATGGTGTAATGTTATGTGATTTTAAAATTGAGCAAAGTTGTAAATGTTTGCATACTGCTTCAGGGAATCATCTCCTATGCAAACTGTAACAGGTAATCCAGTAAAGGAAATCTCTGAGTGTTTTATGAGAAAGTGGAGCTAGATATATTTCTTATTTGTGTATAAATAATATATATTTTCAATGTCTATCTAAAAAATTTAATTATGGTTTTAAGAAGTTCCTTGAATTTGCATCTGATTTTAATACACTGTTTTGCAATTGCTAGAAAGAGCAGAGTAATATTTAGATGATATGATTTTTATGCTTTTTGATTTGGTTTGTCTGACAAATAAGTAATCTTTTATAGAGGTAGTCCAGTTAAGGATGTCGAAACAGTAAATGAAAACAAAGAATGTCTTGAAGATAATAAAGATAGCAGATCTAGTATATCTGGCAAGAAGGGTGATCGAAATAAAAGTCCTGTTTTGAATGAAAATGTTGCTGACTCACCTCCTGAGAACACAGATCCCTTGGATTCATCTCCACACTGCTTGCCCCAACCAGAAATGAATGCTTGCTTTCAAAGTATGTGTTTTTGTTTATTTTTATTGTTGAAATAAAGTAGTTTATTCAGTATTGTGTTCTGTTTAATTATTGTTGACAAATTTACAGTTTTTGTACTAAAATCATGTATGTTTTGTTTTCTTAATTTTTTTTAACTGAATAATTCCTGCATCCAGACTATCACACTTACGAAAAAATTCAATACGAAATTAGCACAAATAAATGTAATAACTATCTCAGTTTCCTAGGAACTTACTCTAGCTTGCTCTTGTTTGCTGCACACCCATATCAAGCAGGGGTTATTTTTTTTTGAATGTTTGATTAATAGAATAAGGGAACAATATTTTTCCATCTTCTAATAAGAATGGAATAAAAGTTATATTTCTTATTGCTGTGAAGAAAAATTTTGAAAGTTTTTATGAAATTCAAGTTGAGGGACAAATTGGTGTAGGTAATAATACTGATTAACTGATAGATATTGAAAACAGCCCATTTTGTCACAATAGCAGAGTGTTAAAGTATTTCCCCCATCTGTTTAACTTACTGAATACTTACACTAGCTATTAATGACCTGTGAATCTCCTACGCTAATTATTACTGATTTGTAAATTTGTGTACATGTAAATGCCCCATCGATACCCAGTTAGTTAACTACTGTTGAATACTAGTGTTTCATCCTGGGTTCAAATGCAGGCAAATGGGTTGGCATGTAATGTGACTACAAGCTAGTTTCCATTGGAAAATCATCTATGAGGGTGTAGCGATCTCCTGAGCAACTCAGTGCTCGCAAATTCGAAAGAGATGAAATTCTGGAACCCATCACACAGAAGCTCTTTTGCGCTAGTGGTAGAAAATTCAACTTGCATTAAACTGACTCAGCATCGAATCCCAAGGTCACTACCATCTTCAAGAGCATGTGAAACTCGTGTGCTGCAGCACTTCCCACTCGTGCTAATAGATGGCAACACAAGCAAGCAACTACTCATTCGAAGCCACCGAGCTCTCTTGCACCATCTGATTGCTACAAAGGTACTTCTTCCCTTAAGCAGATAGCCCTCATATGCATGAGTTCAGAAAGCCAAGGAATGTATGCAAAACTGCATTCAGAAGGAATTTCATAAATTTCTATAAATAAAGGTCAGATTTTATCTCTTTTAGGTAAGAGAATTTCAGTTTATTATTTGAAACATTTACAAAAGGAAAGATGTATGAAAGATCAAAGAAGCTACAGGAACTGATGTGTCCTTACCATATTGACTTAATGATTTCATGACAGTGATAGAAAGGAAGGTTTGGAATATTTCTTTTGCACATTACCAATTATAATGAGAGTCAGAAGTACCATTGAGAAGGTTAAATTCATATGTTAAAGTGGTAAGAGTGGAGAATGTAAATATAAGGAATATTCCTTTACGTAGGCAAATTCTCTAAGGCAGCAAAACATTGTATACTTTGCATATTTAAATATCTATCATAAATCATAACAGTAAATGGGAATTATTTTAGAAGTAATCATAATTCCCAAAGATTATCAAAATTATTTCTTTGTCTTGAATTATATTTTTTATTAAAACCTTTCTCTGTAATGTGTTTGCAAATTTATAATCTATTTTTTTTCCTCTCTGCGATAATTTAATTTATTTGTAGAATGTGAATTTGTAGTTTTAGACTTTTAAACTTTCAGCTCAATAAAATGTAATTATTATTGTGAAAGCAGCTGCATTTTAATGCTTAAATTCAAAAGTTAGTATTAAACTTAATTATTTATATATATATATATATAT
>KK114477.1:55301-83621 GCA_000611955.2 Stegodyphus mimosarum
TCCATTTAAAATAATATTTAAATTAAAAAATTAATTTTAAATCTTAACATTACATTTGAATTTAAATAAGTAACAAATACAATTTTAAGTAACTAAGCTTGTTTTTGATAATATTTCTAATGAATCTTAGGTTTTCTTTGCATTTTTTTATTTGTGTTGGCTTTCTTAGATTTTCTTTGCATATTATTTGTGTTGGCTTTGTTACCATATTATGTGAGTGCTTTTTGGTGTATTATATTTTAGATCCTCGAAAATCAAATAAATATTTGACAAGGCAGAGTGTTATGTCATCCCTTGAAACTATAAATGAGCAAAATGAGAGTGCTGTATATAAAGGACATGGCTCAACTACTAAAACTTCTAGAGTGGAGTATTCAGAAAAATCCCATGTGACGCCTCGTCGTTCACGCAGGATTTCAAAACTACTGAATGGCTCAAACTGTTTATTAGATGAAGTGGATATTTCATTAGTAGATACACCAGAAGAAGGTTATTCCTATTATATTTTTTTCCTTTTTTAAATATCCACAGAGCAACTAATTGACAGTGTTCATCATTTCTATAATATTCAGACGAGATCATTGTGAATGAAAGTTGCCATTCCTCCCCCCCCCCCCCCCCCGAAAAAAAAAACACTAGATCTTAAGAAATTTCTGCATGTTTCTACACAGCTATACTATAAAAGTAATCATTCAGATGTCGAACAGTAAATGTTTCAACGTCCTTCTTAAGAAATAGAAGTATATTTTAAGCATAATAATGAAAATTTTTTAATTTGTTAAGGAAATAGTAATAACATTTAATATTCCAATGTTAAATATATTTTTTTCTGTTTAATTTATTAATTCTTTTCCAGTCATTCATAAAAGTTAAAAAGAAATTTATTATTTTAATCATTTAAGAGTAAATATTATAGAGAAATAAGATCAGTTATCTGAAGTTGAGTATAGTTTGCAATGAATTATTTTCCTAAACTTTGATCCTGTGTTTGGACAGGTAGCTCTGTGACAGTAAATCATTTAGAAGGTATAATGGAAAGAAATATTGTCACTGAATGCATGACTAATTATCACAGTAAATAGCTATTATTACATTCTTTTTAGAGAAATTTTTCTGAAATAATTATACTATTTAATTTTATTTATTAAAAATCTTTTTATAGCAATGCTATTTCTTTTGACTTTTGAGTATTTTTATATTTATTCATTTATTGCACTTTTATCCACAATAAATTATCAATAAAAGAAAATCTTTTCGATTTTAATTTTGATATTTTTGTACTGTAATAATTACATTTTATGGTAAATTTTGTGATGTTTTTTACTGGTTAAAATATTTTGATGCTCAAATAAATTTCTTCTGTTAGATAATATCCGTCCTTCAGCACCACGTCACACTCGCCTGACATATGATTTTGATCGTCTGCATTTAGAAGACCGCTTGGTAAGTAATTGCTAAAAAATGCATCTCTGTGCTATTGTTAATATTTTTATCTTTTTAGGAAAAGTGTTACAACTTTAAAGCACACTTTGCTTTAATTTTTATTTTAAAATCTTAATAAAAATTTGTGATATTTACCTAACATCTATCTGTAATGGGCAGTGGTTTTCCCATTCTTACCCATTTGTAAAATAACATTTTGGTACAAGCAAAGTTTACATTGTGTCATAACATCTATTCATCTATAAAAATCAACACAGAGTATTTAACATCTATATTTGATACAATTACTAAAGTTAGTTTAACGAAATTCTATGTAAATTTTGTTAAATTAATTTTCAGAAGTGTGATAATTTTTATATTTCTGGGTGAAAACTTGATACAATTCTTATGATTTAGGTAATTGTTTGAATTCCTGCTATATGGTGTTTAATTGTCCAATGATGCATGTTATATAACTCTCCATTTTCATTGCAAGATAATAAAAAGTACCTGCTGATTGCTTTAAGAAAATATTACTCATTCCTTTGTATTGTTTGTAGGAATTTTTATGACTTTTAACAGCAGTTTTAGCAGTGTAATTTCTTTGTTAAAGCATTTTTTTAAAATGAAGTTACCAGGAGAATTGCTAAAACTTTACTGTTAAAATCCATAGTCACCCTGCACTGGTGATCTAAAAGCTTTGTATTACCAGTATAGAGCTGAGCAATTTTTCTTACAGTGGTAATACTTGCCAGTACAAATGCATTGCAGCATAATGTAATGCTCCATAAGTTTTGGGAACATTCTGTAAGGATAGTAATGCTAAACCCAGCAATAAAAGCATTTAATTTAGCAAACAATTGTTTTTTTAGGGCTCTGAAAATATTTTAATTACTTACTCAAAAATTTAAAAATTTATTTGATGTACATTTAATACCTGAAATCAGATACTGTTGTTTCAATTATTCAGATTTAATGCTGTAGCAAAGTAGGAAATTGTTATTTCACTTTTGAGAAATGCTTATTCCAAGCCTCGAATGCGAGGAACCCCCAAAAATACGTAAGTGCATTTTGAATAATAATTTTCATCACTGAACAAATGCAAGTCTCTACATGGTTTCAATTATGATGGACTGAAATAATATCAAGTTTTTTCTGATATAGCTTTTCTATATACTATTTTCAGGATTTTTTCTCTAATTTGGTCATTACTCTTTTGAAGCAACTTGTTTTAAGTATATGATTTTATGTTCCATATTTTAAATTTGAATTCGTAAGCATCTAATTGTATCATAACTGTAAAATTAAAACTATTTGAGGAATTGAGTTGGAAGCTCAATATGAAGGGGAGGGGGGCATTATCTAATGGGAAATTTTTTTTGTAATGGAAAGTAAAATTACTGTGCTTAGTGATTCCTATAATTGAATTGTTGAATATTGTAATTTATGGCTTTATTATTCATAATTCTGTGAACTACTGAAATTATAATAAAAGCCTGTGCAAACAGTATCAAATCTCATCATACTGAAACAGAGGTAAATTCATTATATTTTTAATATATTTTACAAAAATTCATTGTATACACCCCTGCTGATTGGCAGGCATCTATGTGTCATAGGGAATATTTATTTGAACCTATTGAAAAGCCACTGATGAATGAAAAGAGTGATTATTTTCTTTCAACAAGACATTTTGACGAACTCACTGTCACGAGACATCATTATTGAGATAACTTCTGGGAGTATCTGTGATGATGTGATGTGAAATAAAGTAATAAGTATGAATCTGCATTTTTTTATTCTAAATGGGGGGGATGTTACAAATAACATCGAAAAAACAAATCATATACTCTCATCGCCAAAGCATGAGCAGTCATGATCAAATAAAAAATAAACTGCACTCGTAATAGCAGCACCATCTGCATCAGCTTAAATTTAATAATAACATACAGTGCACCTTGAAACACCTCAAGAGCTTCAAAGGAAAAAAAACAAGATTACCTGGAAATTATAAAACATATTAGTGCCAAATTATGTAAAATTTGCAAAATAACAAAACTGAAAGATGTAGCAAGCTAATGTTCTAAAAGTTTCAAAGTTCACAGTGTTTGACAGGCAAAAGGCAGAGTTTGAAAATAAGTCTTAATTTCTCCATTGGCAGTTTGAATGTTCACAAACATTGTTATCTGGCCTGTTATATGCATGAATTATTCTACCCAATTTTCACTAAAGTGGTGGGATGTTTTCTTCCTTAATCAGACTAAGTCATTTACTGAAAAATATTCGTGAGATTTCTTCCACTTATTTCATCTTTGTAACTAAAATATTCTTGGTTCCATTTTTAGCAGAAAGTTTGGAAATTTAGTTTGTTTCACCTTCAAAAATGTTTTTTTTTTTTTGGTTTTTTCTTGTTCATATCTAGCAGTAACAATCAAAAAATTTTCTTTTATTATATATAGTATAAGAGGTTGCATGCAAATACATTTCAAGATAATGTCTAATGATGATCTTAGAAAGGAGGAATTTTTGTTTAATGATGTGGGATGGAAGGCCTTTGATTTTCCAAAATGAATTAACTCCTTAATCATTCTCCAACATAAATGATTCCTTTTCATCAAGAAACGGACTTAAGGATAGTGTTCGACTTTTCAATATCGTAGATTTTTCCTCTCTTTAAACTTGATATTTCGTCTGGAAATTCAGAATGTTGTAAAGTTCTTACTGCCATACAACTCGCATTTTTAAGTTCTTCTCTAAATAATAAACCGTAAAGTGCACTTGTTGATAAATTTTAAACAGTAAGCAACAATCCATAATTTTGACTAAGATGAATATTTGCAAAGAAAGAATTCATCACCAGTTTTAGCAAAATTAGAAACTGTTCCTTCTTCCTTGGCTACTTCTTGACAGTCTAATTTAATGTTCATTTGTTCATCCAATACAGGATCTGGATAATAATTGTGTAACCAGGAAGGTCCAATTAACCACTAAGCACAGTCGACTAATTCATTAGGTTGTAGCCTCTAGTACCATCATCAGCAAGATTATTTTTCCTTAAACATGATTCCATTTCACCTCAGGAATGTTTGAATTTTTTACACTTGATTGCCTATGAAAGAAAGCTATCTCCGAAGTTAAAATTTAGCGGTAATCCAGAATAAGGGGATAGTAGAATCTGACACTACAAAACAATTACTAGCAGAAACATTCTAACATTTCATCACTGCCTTGAGCAGATTTACTAACAATAATGCAACACATAATTCTAGTCTTGGTAAAGATTGCACTTTAAATGGTGCAACTCTTGTTTTTGCACTTTAATTTCTTCAGAAAAAGATTTATCATGAGCATCTGCACAATATGCCTTCTCAGATGAATCATAAAAGACATGTAACTCTATTCTATTTAATTATCAACTAAAATCGTTCTAGGAATTTTTAATTTGCTAAGTGAATTTAAATCTCCATGAAAATATATCCAGATCGTCAGTGGTTGGGGGTAAAAAGTTCATCCCGATCTAACTTGTCAGTCCACAAGACTTGAAGAAATATTTTTGCAGGAATAACAATTGGGGCTAACCAGCCTAATGGATCAAAAAGTCTTGCAACTTCTGACAGCACATTCGCTTTAATGACAACGGAAAGGTAGTGTTTTAAAATTGATTGCATCACCATGGGGATGCCAATTTATTCCCAACACTTCCTTGATTGTTCCTTGGAAATGGTCAACTGAAGAGCATTTTCTCTAAGTTTTTGTGGCAATTCTTCTAATGCATTAAGCATGTTAGATAAATATTTCTGCAGTATGAAAACGCCTCTACGCAGAAGATTATGTCATCTAATAAATTTTTGGTAGTAATTTTTTCTTGATGTAGCGCTGTTAAAAAATCATCAACATAAAAGTCAGATTTGATAACTTCCGAACCCTTGGAAAATCCTTTTGTTCCTCCTAATCAGAGAAAAGAATGAGTTGATAAGAAAGTGCAAGGGAAGTTCAATATGTTACCATTAAGAATTGTTATTCTAGAATTCATTCATTTACATGATTTCTTCAAAGAATGCATTGGAAGTTTATATCTTCTTGAATTTTCCATACATTTTTTTCTATATTTATGCAGATAATAACAATATATGCAATCAGACGAGACTGTCAAATAAATCTGGTTGAATTCTATGGCCTGTGTGTGTAAGTCATTAAGTGAATATCATTGCTGATGAATCTAATACAACCCTTTTAGTGCTAGTGCTTGATGGTTTAAAACTTGGGTGGTGAGGTAAGTAATAAACCACTGGAGGTACACATTCAGAATCAGATATGATTTCCATGTGTTGCAAATGCAAATATTCTTCAAGAAAGTCCTTATATAATTTTTATAGTTCAGATTTATTAACCAGCCTATTTTCTAAAGTAAAATCCTCCTCAAAGCTAATTCCTTTGAATCCTGGTGGCGGTGTTTTAAATGGTAACCTTACTACATATCTGCCTGCGTTGTTTCTGCTACAAGAGTGTTTAAAATATTCCTCAAACTTTGCTTCAGATTTCAAGAGAACAAATTCTTCTGGGACTGTTTCACAAGTCCAAAATTTCTAACTGATCCCCCAGTACTTAACTCTAAATAATGATATGCAAGAATTCACATAAGAATTAAGTAATGCTACTCCTGAAATGATCCAACCTAATTTCAAACAAACAGCTGTTGGAAGATTTTGGTTTCGTTTAATGGGTTGACCCAAAGCAAATGACATGAAAACACTGATTCCTAGAAGAATATATATTGGAGCAGATTCATAAAATTTAGGATCTGGCAAAACTAGATCATTGAAAGAGTTCACAATATTACCAAAACATGTCTAAAAGAGAAGTTGTAAAGGAAGGTCTTGAACCAAATCGGGGGGAGAAAGTTCTCCATTTGTTTGAGATGCAGTTGAGACTAGGGAAGATATCTGGATCCTTGCATTTTTTTCTGTGCAGATGAACTTCTAAAAGACAACTCTCAGTAATAAAGTTTGCCTGTGAGCCAAAACAAGGTTCAATCAACATTGTATGAAATTACATACTGCATCACAAACTCTGATTACAGCAGTGCATAACAAAACCTGTTTGTTTATGGTTCCACTATTCCTCAAAATTAGAGTTTATGTGATTAAAATTATTAGAAAATTATCTTGGGTAGTATTTTCTGTTATATTTCGAGGAATAAACATTTTTGCATGAACTGAAAAAGTATTTTCATTTGTTAATAGCAGGCAAAACAGCATCTTGAGATTTCGTAAAATGAATGGTGCTTATTGTGCGATGTTTTGCTTCTGCTCAAGCTTTCACAAGCCTTAACATTATGCACATTAGATAAACAATTAGAGCAAAGTTTATTAAATTTCACAAATTCGAATAGCAATGTGACTTTAGAATTTATTCTCCTTTCATTAAAACTGGTTTTACTGTTGTAAAGTGTTCTAGCATGTTCTTTTAAACAAGTAAGTAGTTCATTTAATGTTTCTAGTTGATTGCCTTAAATTGTTTCCCATATGAGTTGCTAGTGCATCGCCAAAGCCTAGTATCGCCAAAGCCTAGTAACTGTTGTAGTATGCTTAGAGAATGAATGCATTCACTAGTGATGTTGACCAGTTTCAAAATAGCGTCTGCTGAATCAGCAACTTTTCTTAACTAGCTTTTCTTAATGCATTCACCAGTTTCCATTTATTTGAAAATCTATCTTAGCAAATCCTAAGCAAATTTATAATTTGGATCTAAAATATGTATAGCTTGAATTATTTTTAGAGCTTCAGCCTTATAAGAGCTCTTAAAATATTGAAGCTTTTGGGCATCTGATAACTTAATATTTTTGTGTACACTGATCTTAAAAAAGTCACTAGATGTAAGCCATTAATCTGAACTTCCACTAAAGGTAGGTAAATTTAAATTCAGCAGTTTTATTTCGGTAATATCAGGCTTAACGCTAACTGAACTAGCATTATCAAGGCAAGAACTTTTTCGTTCTAAATTTAAGTAGAGATCCTGAACTGTATTTTGAACTGTTTGATATTCTAACATAGCTATCAACTTTCCTTTCCTCATATGTTACATAGATATAAAAAATGCATGAAACATCTGCACTTAAATTATTCAGTTTCTTTTTGAAAAGTCTGATTTTTGCTTCATCTGTATTAGCAATGTAAGAATTTATTTTATCTTTCAGGTTAATTAAATTTCCTTTAGCAGCTTGTTTCTTTACTGTTAGTGATTTCATATCCATTATGAAAAAGGTAAAGATGACTTATCCTTAACTGAAACAGCAGATGCATGCTCTCATAAGAGTCAGCAGCAGTCAATTGAATCAAAGTTTGTTTTATTAGTATGAAGAACACATATTATCCATCAGGTGATGAAAAACAAATGTTTGTTGCAGATGTAGAAACACAAGATTCCAAAGCAAAGCAGTGCAAATTAATCTACAATTAAAAGTACTGCCTCCCCCCCTCCCCCCCACACAGACATATAAAAAAGGCTTATGTGGCATTTGTAGTGTTGTAGCATTTGAAAACAAAATTAAACAATAACAATTATTGTTCACTTAAAACCCATGGGTTCTCTGGCCCAACAGATAAAAAAAAATTAACGATGCAATGTGAAATAACAATTATAAGCAATGGACTGTATGAAATTTGCATTTTTTATTCTCATGTTAAAAAAGGGGGCAAAAAGCATTATGTTACGAAACGGCAGAAAAAAAACAAATCATATTCTCGTTGCCAAAACATGAGCAGTTACATGATCAAATAAAAAATAAATTGTGCTCATAATAGCAGCGGGCCATCTGCGTCAACTTAAATTTAATAATAAAAATCTGAATCAAAATTTATTCTAAATATGGATGGATGCATCAGATCTATACTTCGAATTTTATTCCCATGTGACTTTTTCTTGTGCAGTTTATCTTTGTTCTTCCACTCTTGCTAATCTTTAGGAATTATGCCACTGAAATGGTGGTTTTCATAGATTATGTTGTAAGGGCATGCAGGTGAGACAAAATGGATCTTCATATAAATATCACCAAAACTGGCTGTATTGTGTATTTCTAAAGTTTCCAAACAAACATTATTTAATTTATTTGTATTATAAATTTTTAAAAGGCACCATAGAGTTATGAATAACCATGTATAAAACCGTAAATTATAAAATGTTTAATGTAAAGTATTAAATTGGCATTTTACATTCTTAAAATTTAAAATTAGTTAAGCTTATATATTACACTTTTCTGGTTAACTATATGTATGCCATTAAATGTTATGTACAGTTTATTTACTAAAATGCCATAATCTTGTCAATATTTTAGATAAATGGTGTTCTACGAGAACAAAATGGATCACCTTTGACTGCCACACCTTCATCTCCAAGTATGAAAACTCGTTCACAGAAAGTCAGTTTACTATTTACTCCAGAATCCGATGTTCTGAAAGAAGAAAATATATCTTCTCCAACTGCTATGTCTTCATTTCCAAATACAAGAACTCGTTCCAAAAAAATCAGCTTATTGTATACGCCACAATTCAATTTAAGAAAGTCTGTTCGGCAGAGCGTCAAAGGAGATTTGATTACATTTTCCCCTTGCGATTAGGTCTTCATTATCATTGTTATATAAAAATTATATAAATAAGAGCTTGGACATTATATTTACTCTCAAATGTCTGTACATGTATAAACAGAGCCATTAGAACTATTTATTATTATTTTTTTTTAAGTAATTTGAATCTGTCAGTATGCTGAATTTTTGCCCTACATTTTACTTCAGCAAAATAAATGTTTGAAATATTAATCTAACCTCATATGTGTTGATATATACAATACTGTATAGTGACCTAGTTTGTTTTAGTATGAAAAGCCTTAAACATTTAGATATATTCAAGGCGAATAATCACTTTTTATGCATGCCATGTATCATTATGTGCTGTACATATGTTTCTGGAAAATAAATAAACTACTACATAATGTATCAGTGAAAGTCAATTTTTTATATTGATTTTTTTTTCAGCTACAAAATATCAATCCATCTCTTGGCAAAATACTTAAAATAATGAGAAATGACCATAGCAGGTCAACCTGCCTGATAAAGCATTTGTACATCAGGGGAACTGATGCTTAAATTATCTGTATTCAGGGAATACAGTGGCAACTGTTTAAAAGAATCGCTTTTATTTTGTACATTTTGTGCTTATGCATAATTTATCAATAAAGATGGAGAATTTTTTAAACTATTCTCATATAGTGAAAGCCATAATTTTAAGATTTAAATTAAGTGAATGTCACTTATTGAATTTGTGAACATATTTTTATTTTTAAAATTAAATCCTTATCTCAAAAATTATTTTGTATAAATTTAAGTAAAAAAAAAAAAAACTGGAGGTTAATTTTTTGGCATACAAACATAATAAACTTCATATATATATACTGTAGCCTATTCTTGAAACAGAAATAAAGTTCTTGAAATACTTCTCTCTTAACAAGGAGTTTTCATTATTAATGTGACCATGATCAAAATTTAGTTGATATTCGTAATTTTCATACAAAAGTTTTCATGGAATAAAAAAGGTATAAGGAGTATATTGTTGTTGAAATCTCGTGGGGATTTATTTGAATACTTTACCTCAAGTAAAAACACTTCCCCCCCCCTCAGTTTAATTCATAACAATTCAGAATCACATACTGCTTTATTTGCTTCGAAGATCCACATGACTAACCCCTGTAAAATAATGTTTTAAGTGAAAAATGCTGCCCCCAAGTAGACCAGTCCCCTATAGCTGCGCCACTGTAAACATTCCGAAGTAATTTCTTCAGTCTTTGTTATTTTTTTATTTCATAATTTTCTGTTAATTTATTGCTTGTGCCAAAATAATGACTACAAATTTCATCATCAAATTGATATATAATCATTTGAAAGTAAAAGTGTGTATTTACATACTATGCTGTTAATAAATAATTTTTGTGAACACTACTTCTTTTCCCATATTTTCAGAGTAAGTCAAAAGCTGGGCATTTTAATAGGGAAAGGGAGCAGTTAAGTCGAGTTAAAATCAAAACTACTTTTATCTTAATTATCAAGTTTGATTCAGATTTACATATTATGCAGGTTTTACATAACAAGTAAGTAACATAATAAAATATTAAAATCAAAACAAACTTCAGGATTTTTAACAGTTATTTAGTTATAAAATTCCAATTTTGTATTTATAATGTGCATTAGAGATGTATAATTATACAAAATTTAGATTTTATAACTACAGTTAGCTTTGTTGCATTGATATTATTTTGTATTAATATTTTTATAATAAAATGAAACTTTTTAAAATTTTCTTTAAAGATTTAAAATTCAGTTTTATGCAAAGCATGCTGTGGCTCATGCATCCCAAAGAACACAATAATAGGAGAGGAAAACAGCTGTACAGTGTTTCTTATTACCTACAAGTGGGGATTTCGCCTCATCCAAGGCCTTATTGTTGTCCACTTTTTTATAGTTTTTCATTTATGTTGTGGCAAACGGAATATTGAATCTAGAAATGTCGTCCATGAAGTTCTCAGCCCCAAATTTGAATATTTCTTCTTTCCAGTCTTTTAATGTTTGAGAGATTTGCTTTGGTTTATTTGACTATAGCAAAACATATGAGGGCTACCAGCTGAAGAAGAGGGTAACCTTCATGGAGGACCCATTTACTTCCTTGTACAAGGTAAAGGAAGTATTGTAATCACAAAAAATTCCGGGTGCCATATTTTAATGAAAATATACATTTTGCTCACTATCAAATGCAAATTAACAATGTTTTTGCATGATATCTGTACATAAGGACAGAATAAAGAACTCTTCTTCTCCAAATTATAAAACTGACTTAAAATTAATTTAGAAGAGATTTTTTCATGGCATCTGTACATATGTATGTATGTATATATATAGCTTGCATAACTCAACAGGGAATAGTCTCAGAACACTGAAATTTTGTATGTGGGACTGCTATAATATGTAGATGTACGCCTCCTTTATTGGTTGCAACTGGCCGCATGAAAAGTATCCACTCTCTTACTCAGCTCCGTGAGCTCATTTTTTTTTATTCTTATATGTTGATAAATTGTGCGTTTTTTGCTTTAAAAATGATTGAATTATGTTGTTCTTATCTTCTGGTTAAGGTTTGCATGCCTTTAGTTAACCTGCATGCTTTAGTTGTAGAATTATCAACAAATTAAAAGTTATTTAAGTGTGGCTACGCCTATTTTTTTTTTACTATAGCAACCATATTTGTTTGCATTTGAAACTTAGCAGAATAGTGGATTTGTTGCCAATCTAGAGAAACTAAGCTTTGTAACAACAATAACGCCATCTTTTATTGTGAATTAAATCATGCTTAATCCATTCTGAAATAATCATTTAAGTTATTAAATTATCCAATGTGCTGACTTAGCATAGCATCCACAATAAATTTCATCAGTTTCTACGCCTTCAGAGTCTTTTTGCCATGTGGTACCAAAACGAAACTTTTAGTTTTGTGCACTGAAAAATCTGCCTTTTTGCCTGTAAGAGGTATGGGCCTATTAGTTAGGCATTAACAATACCCGCCCATGGTGAATGGAGAAGTGTGTTTGGAATACACGTAGACGTGTGCCTTGTGGGTTATGAGTTGCCACACGTGCATGTTGTGGCTATTGAAGATGCCATCCTGTGAGAAAGTTGTCTCGTCTGTAAATAGCAGATCCGATGGGAAATCCGCCTGTGCCTCAGACTGCTGCAAGAACCAATGACAGAAATGAACTCGAAGAGGGTAATCTGTCTTTTGCAAGGCTTGGACTCTGTGCAAATGGTTTGGGTGTAAACCATTTTCGTTCAATACTCTCCAAATGGTGGAATGACTCAGCTGTAGACGATGTGCAATAGCTCTTGTACCTGTCTGAGGTGATTCATGCACATTGTTATGGATGGATTCTTCAATGCAAGGTTGTCATGCAGTTCTTCCACTCCTAGTGTCAGAGATGCCTTCAAATGACCCGTTTTCACACAGAGACCAATGCAGCCTCTCGAACATTGTGTGCTTCACCATACGCCTTTTCGGAAGCCATTCACATTAGCAGCCCCATACATGAGATGCATGTCAGCTTTTCTCCTGTGTGTAAAATCACCCATCACGCTCGACATCAGAGTTGCGAATGATCCTCTGATGCATCGGATCATGGCTTGTCCGGCTCACTACTGCCCTCTACCGCTGCATTGGCAACCAGTCACAGTTGTAGTTCCTATTACTGTTAGTGTTCCCTTTTTTGAACATTTATTGTGAATACTGTACTGCTGCAAAGAAGCACTTTGTGTTGATTTTGTACATAAACACATTTTCCTCTCGTGTCTTTTTTTTCGTTCATGCCTTAACCCGTCACTTTAGACCCTACATTCCGATACAAAAAATGCATGTTTTAGTATGCTCCTCCACATATTTGACAAAAACTTAAGGCAGGTATATCGGACAAAATAAATTTTGTTGCCTATAAGATGAAGTTAAAATAGTAGATGATAAAATGGCGAAGGCAAATGTTTACTCTTATGACCCCCTCCCCAAAGAAATTTTTTTTTAAAATTTCTCATTAATTTTCTTTAAATTTTTTAGTTTTGTATGTTTTTTTAACATACATTAACTTAAGCAAATTATCATTATGTCTGGATATGCAGCAGAAGAGTATGAAGGGTGTAAAAAATTTATTAAGCTGAACCAGGGTCGGCACTAGCAGTTTCGCCGCCCCGGGCAAAGAGGTAAAATGCCGACCGTTTATAACAAAAATTAAAAGAGATAACCCAAACCCTTCCCACGCTTAATGATAAAATAAAACGTGAGCAAAAAAATTGCTATCAACAATGTTGAAATTTTGATTAGCAAAAATTACTAATTTATTAATTTATGTTTTTGGCACTAAATTAGGATTGCACAGAAAAAAAGAAAAGTGTCATTTCTAGTGTATAATTATAAAATACAGATATTAAAAAAATACTAAACCAAATTATAGAACCACTAAATATTAAAACTTAATGACATATTAAAAATACATTTAAACCGAGAGTTAAACTTAGATGAGAGTTTTTTTTTATAATTTCTTCAGCCAGTTCATGTTCAATGGCTATTGTTGTTAAGCTGTTTAGCCGATCCTCGGTAGTTGTGGAGCGTAAAAAAATTTTAATTAATTTTAATTTGGAGGAACTCCTTTCTCCACTTGCCACACTTACTGGGAGAGTAAGCAATATCCTTAAAACTGTATCGAGATTTGGAGCAAAATCTAGGTTCAATATGAGTTTTTAAATCTCGATTGGACTTTCTTTTTTATTTAGCAAAGCCAAAACCGCTACTATCTCGTCTGCCATGTCTAGCGCGTTTATATCTGATGAATTCCCATTAGTTAACACTGTTTCTAGTTCGTCGTTTTGAGGAGTATCTTTTAAATCACAAATATTGTATAAAAATTGGAAATAGTTGCTGTGGGTACTGGTCAAATCACACCTGGATTCAAGTGCACTGATAGCTTTATCTAATGTGAAAAAATAAAACTCTGCCTTATATTTCAAAGTAGGATCTTCTATCGGATCATATCGTGCCTCATAGTCGAAATTAACATTCCTTGTTCGAACTCTATGACATGACTGGGTGAGCTCTAAATTAGCCGATATGTCAATTTCGTCGTCGAGTTCTCGAGCATGCAAAGCATTTCATTAAAGGCTGTGTCCGATCTAAGATCCTTGAAAAAAATCTTTACAATTTTTAAAGAGCACCATAGCAGGTGGTAAATCATAGTCTTTTGTCTGCAAGAGCTTACTTATAGGATTGATACAATTTAAGATTTTGTACCAAATTACAAGGCAACATAAAACTTAAATTGTTTAACTTAATAGTCCAGAAGACTCAACTCTTATAGAGTTGTCAATCCTTGAATTATTACAAACAGCAAGTAAAGCATCGTATATCCCTCATAATCGATACCTTAGTGGTTTTAATGCATCTATTCGGCTTTCCCAACGAGTATCACTTAGAGGTTTCAAAATAAGTCCGTGAACATATTTTATTAATATGGTCCATCGAAAAGTTGATGAGAAAAAAATAGATATGTTTTTTGAACTCGAAAAGTTGATGAGGAAAAAAATAGACATGTTTTTTGGACTATATTAAAAAAAATTGGCGGCTTCGAAGGATGTTTTTGCCCTGTCATTAACTACTAAGTTTAATGAGTGGCTGCTACAGGGAGTAAAATGCTCTTGAATTTAACGCATTTATTCTAGATTGTACTCCCGATTTATTGCCTCTCATGTTGGCCTCATTATCGAAACCCTCATATCCTGCAAATTCAATCCCAATGTTTCAAGTCTTTTCAGTATTAGAGTTGAAAATTCATAGCTAGTCGATCTTTCAGCCGGAAGAAAGCCTAAAAGCTTTCATTAATTTTAATGGAAACCTCCTTGGGATTGGATTTGTCAATGGATACATACCTTGCTAAGACTGTCATTTGCTCGATCTTGCTGATATCATGAGTACAATCTAGAATTTTTAAATAATATTTAGCTTTTTTAATCTCACTAATAATATGAGATGTTATATTTTCAGCTAAAAGAATAATTAACTCATTTTGAATTTCTTTTCCGAGATAGTGCACTTTAACTTCATCTTTTTAAAGCACTGTGCGGAGATGCTCTTCCATTACTGGATCAAACTGAGCAAGTAATTGAATAATTTATAAAAAATTACCATTACCGAAATCATCAAGTTTGTCACTTGTACCTCGGAGGACTAAACAATTCTGAGCAAGCATTTTTATTATTGCAACAATTCGTAGAAGCACCTCGTACCAATGATTTATTTCTGCGGTAACGAGTCTTTGTGATTGACTGTCAATCGTTTTAGAGTACTGCATTCTTTGACTTAATTCAATCCAAGACTTTTGACTTTGGATATGTTTTTTAGAGGTTTCGTGTTGATTTAAAGTCTTAGCGAGGTGCTTCCAATCTTTAAAAGAAAGAAAGGAAGGGGACTTAAAAGAAAGATAGAAAGGGGACTTAAAATAGAACCAAAAGGTTTGCAGCAAAAGCAATAAACACAGTCTTTTGTAGTTGAATATCTCAGGACTGAGTGTTCGGTGCATATTCTTGGCGAACATCTTCGTGTAAATCTTTAAGTCCTGATCTTGAACAGAGAGCTG
Source organism: Stegodyphus mimosarum (assembly GCA_000611955.2). Classification (NCBI taxonomy): domain Eukaryota; kingdom Metazoa; phylum Arthropoda; class Arachnida; order Araneae; family Eresidae; genus Stegodyphus; species Stegodyphus mimosarum. The sequence continues at coordinate 70,929 of KK114477.1, forward strand.
AATGCAGCTATGTTCTGTGGTAGAAAACTGTGGTTAAGTGGTGGAAGAACTGCACTTGAGAAGGATTTAAAAAATCCTCTTTTATTAAACCACAATTATTTACAGCCACTTCCCAACTCGGGAGAGATACAGAAAATAATGACTGCAGTTGGGTCTAAAATGAACAATCAAATTATTTAAACTAAATTTAAATAGAAATTAAGTAACCATTGCTCACAGAGCTATGCACGCGAGGTTGGCCTGTATGCTAAAGGGTGCGTAGCAAGATTTAACTAATACTAACGCACTTAGATTTACTTCAGTAAGTAATAACGTAACAGCGCTACGGCTTAGAATTTAAATACTAGCTGATCAGGCGAACGTCGAATAGAGTAGCAGAGAGAAATAAGTTTAAATAGAACTTGGCTCCACTTCAAATTAGCATAAAGCTGAAACACGCGCTTATTCTAAAGGGAAGTTGAAATAAGAACAGATAGAAAAAGTCAAATTAAAATAAAACTTTGTTAGTTTAACTAAAACCTTACAAACAAATAAACTAACCAGTTACGCATGACTTTCATTACCATTTTTCATATTTCTCAAATAATGAAGAGCGCTAAATCTTCGACCGTTATCATTACACGGAAAACTGTATTTCTTTAATGGTTGAGGTAGTTCTTCTTTTACCGAAAAATATATTTCTGCTTCTGATAAGCTAATTGGTCAGGAACCCATATCTGAATTTATTATTGTACCAAATGTCTCTTCTTTAGATATCCCTGGAGTAGGTTTAGTAGACTTCTCTAGAGTTGGGTCAGTGGACGTCCCTGGAGTAGATTCTTTGTATGTTCCTGGGGTAACCTCTACTTGAGCAATATTGGTATCTTGATTGGTAATGGCTACATAATTAAGATTTGAAGCAACTTCTAATATTCCTGTGTCGTCATTGTTCCTTTTCACGCCTTGTAGATAACTTAACAGACTTCGAGCCTATTTTTGAATTTGAACTTGCTTTTCGACTCTTTTTCTTTTATACTGAGCACCCGGTAATCTTCTAGTTCTAAAGGTTCTAGGTTCAGACATTCTAAAAACAAAAACAATTAAAATTAAGAAAATATTTCGATAAAAAAAAATCATTGTGTATTATTTAAACGAAATAGAGGCGTTTTCGAGTATTTTTTGAATGTTATAAGGGGATATTTTGTTGGCTTTGTTTAAGGTAAAATGTAAAAAAAAAGGAATACTTTATAATCCATTATTTTCGGATTTAATCAAACCTTCATAACAGCTTCAATGTTTGATTGAAACCTAAGTGTTAGCCATAGACTAGAAACTATTTTTTTTAATACTATACCCTAAACAAAGTCAACAAATTTATCAAACTTATCCAAATTTAAATTTAAAAAACAAATTATGTTCTATTTTTTAAACAGTAAAAATATTTCGCAAACAATTATAGAAAGACCACCAATGGTTTATACCAATGGATTAATGTATTCTCTATTGGCCGTTTTTCAAAAACCTTTAAAAAAAAAAAAAAAAACAGAACCGACTTAAAAAAAAAAGCACTAAAAAGTCTAAAATTATTTTTAACCGACTTTATTGAAGTAATGTAAAGTATTATTTTTAAAATCGGATGCCTTATGTTTTTTTTTTTTGGAAAGTAAAGCTTATTTCATCGGAAAACTTTAATTTTTTCCCACCCCTTTATATTAACCCTAAATGCAGTTTTTTAAAAGTTTTAGTTTTGCATTTTATTTGGATCCCCAGCGGCTTTATTCACATCAAATTTTAATTATTTTCGGAAACTTTTATTTTTTATCAATCCCTAAATGTTACTCCCAAAATTAATGGATGCCATTTTAAACCACCTTTTTAACAATAGTGCCAATCCGGTAACATACCCTATCAAACAAAAAAAAATCATTCAAATCGGTTGAGATATGCCGAAGTAATCGCGGACGAGCATCTACAAAAAAAAAATAAATAAATAAAAAAAAAAAGATCGAATTGATTACTTCCTCTTTTTTTGAAGTCGGTTATAAATACATGACAAAGCCTGGTTTAAAAAGAAACATCCTGTAGAAGCTATTTAAATTATTTTTTAATTATTCTATTCACCTTACTTTTATAACACAAGTTTAAAAAAGACCCGGTAAATAGTAATTCTATTATAACGCACTCTACTTCACTAGTAACCGACCTACAAGACAATTATTTCATAAATAAAACGATAGAACTGCCTTTTTTCCCTTTTATGGTCACCGTTAAAAGCGTGTGAAAGCTTGTCAGGACTGATTTTTCGCGCCCGTCTGCGTTTACATACATGTTTTGACAAATTAAGACACACGGTAAAAAAATTTATTACAGCACTTTGTATGTGTGTCCATTTATTTAAATTATAATAAAAAGTGTGATTTGGTTTACATTTTAAGCTATTGTTAAGTGGGAATTTATTATGCCTGTGAGCGGTTTCCTTGAATTTGAAATATTTTGACATTTAAAATATTTAAAAGTTCATAAACATAAATATATTATTAATATATCATTAAAATTCAACATATTGATTTTTCATAAGATTTAAATGAATATCGGTTTATTTTCTTCATAAACTAGTTAATTTTACAGCCAATTTGCCGCCTCGGGCAGGACCCCGGCTTGCCCGCCCCTAGCGCCGCCCTGTTTGAACAGAAACACACCTGGTGGTTACAAATCAAACAGCATTTATGATGTGAACTCAAAAGTAGAACATTAAATTAAAACTAAATCTAAGTCTTTATTAGCCAAAGGCTATGCAGAGATATTTAAATGTGCAAGTTGGCTTTTTACCTACCTTGGCATGACAGCACTAACGGCACTAATAAAGCAATGATGTGGTCAGAAATGTTTATTGTAGGATAATGCCTAATAACGTGGCCTTCAGCAGGCAGAACATTTTCTGACAAAAACAAACTTAAACCCTTATATAAATACATATGAGCTAATTTGCATTCTGGCAGGAAAACAGAACGAAAGAAGTGACAGTACAGATTCATAATATAAAATAACTGCTTAATTAACATAAATACTTTAAAATTAAAAAAAATAGCTTTTCATGCATATAAATATTTACTAGGCATTATTAATAAAAATGAAAATAAAGAAATTCCCCTTTAATGATCCTCAGTAAAAGTTTATTTGAAAATAAAGGATAAATAAAATTCTTTATTTGAAAATAAAGAATAAATTTGAAAAATTCAAAATAATTGTTGGAATACATTAAAGATTATAACAAAGTAATCACAGTAAAGTAACACATTTGGCGTTATTGTCACTTGTATCAAACATGCCAAATTTCAAAATGGACTAATGTATAAATTCGTGTATATTTTGAGAAAATTTGAATAAAAAACCCTAATTTTTTGGGGTTATGCCTAGAAACAAATCTAGTTTAAGGCGATAGCAAAAATTTTATACACTATTAATTTCAAGGTTACAATTCAAAATTGTTTTCCGAAAATTTATAAAAATTATCTAGAGGTACAAATTTTAAAAGTAAATAAATCATAAAAATGCGTGAATTTTATTTGGATTTAACCTAAATTTCGAATTTTGAAAGAAGGAATCAAGTAAGTTTAATAAAAAAGATTTTGATAAATTATACCTAATTCAGTGAACACTGGAGAGCCAAAATTTTGAGAAGGATTGAACTATGGAAAAAAATCAGTATGTCATTTTAGAAAAAGTACAATTTTGGGCCAAAATAACTTACATTAGAATAATGTTATATATGCTATTTATATTCTAAGTCTCTCTTTCGAAGTATGAAAAACGCAACTTCAGTTTTGTCAGTCGGTCAACATTGAGTCAAATAAAAAAAAAGAAAAAGAGTTCTGTATCTCAGGGGAGATATAGAATGTTTTATTTTTTTTGGGGGGGGGAGGAACTCTGTGTTTATATGTGAAAATTTTCAAGAGAGTCCTGTGTGTAGAAGATTTTGAAACTGGTGTCAAGATTTGATAAAAGCAAATACAGAAGCAATGTAAAATATAATTTTGTAAAACTGAAATTTAATATTTTATATATATCCCCCTCATCTGCATGGAGATTTCACATTTCGAGCTAGTTTTCAAATTCTTTATATGCTTGCATCCCCACTGGCCAAGTGGATAAGACAAAATTTTAAATTATCCAGTTTAAAATCCTTTTATGTTTGTTCCCTTGTATAACGTGAACCAATTTCCTTTTGGGGTTCTCAAGACTCAGGTGGGTCAGCGGGGGGCTGTGAGGTCAGCTTTTCATTTAACAATTAAGTATTTAGTTCGTGAATATAAAATACTACTTTTATTCAAGTTTTTGTATATGCCAACATTTTCTACCCCCTTTTTTGTTTTGTTTAATTTTAAAAACATATTAAAAATAAGCTAAATTTAAATGCTTAATTGGTGCGTTATGGTGTATATTCCTTTTTCAAATTTTGTTAAGGAGGGAGAATGATCGCTTAACAATGGTGAAAGGGATGCATGGGCAAAAAAGCTTGAGGATCCCTGATTAAGAAACACATCCACGCATCCTTTCACACAGGCAGGTAGCACTTGCGTGCTTTTCAGTTTTCAGAAAAGTACAAAAATACAGCCTCTCATGCACTTCGCTACATTATTTTATGGAAGGAGTTTTTTTTCCAAGAAAAATAAAAATTTGGTGAGCTTATATTTTTATTTACAGAGTTTCAATATTTTGCAGCTATCTGCCTATCTCTGTTTGTTTATGTTTCTATGGCAGTTAATTAGCAACCTAAGCCAGGTAGAACACTGGTTTCACATAACAATGTGGATGACAATAATAGTACTAGCGGTTATAGCAACATTTTTCCTGTGCTAACTTTAATACATTTCATTCTTAACTTTTTGTGAGAGTGCTAATTGTTGATTCAAATATGTCATCACTTTATTCTTATGAAAAATTAAATTATCATAGCATATTAATTTCCACTTCTCCATTTCAAATTATTTTAAATTCCCCTAAAATTGAGAAAATTATTCATTGTTCATTACATTTTCTAAACATGATTCAGTATATTAAGACTCTTTTGAATCTGAGTAATCGCTGAATCTTTTAAGGCACATATCATGGATTTTCTGGATTTCAAATTCTTTAACCATGGATCTGATACATAAATATTACCTGTAACAAGTTTATTATTTCCTGCTAAAACTTCACAATCAGGAAATCTGAATAGGCTGCTATGTAGTGACTGCATTAAGAGAATTTTTGTGTCTATGAAAGAGCATCATAATGCAACAGATATTTTATGCCAGAATATTCTGCCATAGGCTAATACATAGCTCAAAACATTGCCACTGAATTTCAGATACCGAGGACTGTAAGTGCAACAAAAGCTCTCAAATGATCCAACATCTAAAGCTGACAACATTTTGGAAAGATATCTATTAATTATATATAATACAGGTGGTCTAAAAGAGCTACAACGATATATGAACTTCTAGCACCCTATCCGCTCAATCAATCGAATATTCACTAACCACAGAACTCCCACAGTTATGGTTACGGTGAAAACATTTCGAATGGCAACACTCACTTTTTTCCCTACCCAAATTGATCAGGATATTGGAAAACTATAAATGGCGTTGGAGCGATACACATATGATAAACATCCAAATCTATTCGTCTGAACTACTTAGGCAAATTCTCAACGTTCTTTGGTTCGTAAGGAACGAAGACATTCATAATGATCTCCAAAGTATGCCCATCTCTCGCTTTATACAGTGACTTTCGGAGAATTTATTCAAGAAGATTCACTAACGTCGAAAACCTGGTGTTACATGCCTTGCCTACTTATGATCCATCTGTTCATTCTTGTAGAGCACATGCGGTTCTCACTCCAAATTATTTTAGTAATTCATTTAGAAGCAAAGACCGAAGCCTTAGCGAATCGCTATACTTTGTTCCTCCTCCACCACCACCGAACCTCGAATGCAAAGGGCATTGACCAATGGAACAAGTTTTAGTCTCTTTCAAAGGAATGTAGTGTTTTCTTGAATGAATTCACAAACGTAACTTATGTTATAGAGGAAAATGGTATTCTGTTAAATTTAAAAAGAAAATTAGAAGAAAGTCATAACTTCATCAACTGGTTTCATACTGGGCTTCATCAAAAACTACATATATTGATATGACAAGCAAACCAACGAAAAAAAAAAGAAACAAAACAGAATCTTTATTCTAAAAATATTACATGCTTACCAAAGTTGGAAACAGAGGGAAAAAAAGCCCTATTTTTCACTAATTAGGCTATTTTAACTAAGCACTAAATTTTAGCAATGAAAAATTTCTTTTCAATATTCAGTTCAATATTGTTTATCAAATATATGCAACTGAATGTAATTACTGTATTTAGAATATTAAATAATGAAAGTTTAAGCTATGGTAGTTTTTATTATAAAGCACATGACTGAAGGTGGGCTAAGTATAACTTTTTCTACCTCGGAAATTGATGGGATGTGTATATATCAAAATATAATAAAAATATTATAAAAAATAAGGAAGTACAGATCTTGAGCATATTTTTCTGAACTCTTTTATATATATACATATATAACACAAAACAAAATAAAAAAGACGCTACTGTTCTGTTATCAGGAATGCATTCAAATATCACCAAAAGCTGACGATCTGCGAAAATTTCAAAACATAAAAATAATCGCCAAATTTATGATGCGGTTAAGCTGAAGAAAAATCCAAGGGAAAAATTAGTATAGCAGATATTAGTAAAATTAGAACTTTTTAAATTTAAATTAAAACCTTGTCAAAGAAAATAAAAATTCAGTTAGAGAATTAAGATTAAGGCGGAGGTGTGACACTGTGGATATCATTTAAAATATCTAAAAACATCTGCTCCAGTGTACACTAGTGTGCGTGGATTCGAGATCCTACCCCTAATCGAATAAATTTATATTTTCGATTAAATTCCAAATTAGCTTATTATTATTAGCCCCAAGGTTGTTATCCCAGAAGAGCTATTAATTTCGTTTTGGCATTATGTGGCGTTTCATTTTTCAGATTGTTGCCACCAAATAGTATTATCGTCCTGTATTATATTTAAAGAAATTAAAGAATGAAGGATCTGCATAAATGTATGTATGTTTCTCGCACTGTGATAAAACAACGGCACCTAGAGCCATCAAATTTGAACAACGTACGTCTCCACCCGAATATGGGCATCTGGAAGCCCAAATTTGGAATTTGTTTTATTATTTATTTCAAAGTTTGTAAAAATTTAACGAATGTTTAATCACCAAACTCAACGAGCAATGGCAACACTGTATGGGGGGGAACTTTTTTATGTCCTGTGCCCGAGACTATGTATCGGAAATTCTAAAGATATGCTCTTTTTAAACTATTTTCTGATATTGCTATTGAAATGAATTTTATGCTTTAAGTGCGAAGAACATGATATTTAATAAATAACTCACAAAACGTTAAGAAAGGCCCCTTTAGGCGTAATATAAAATCTGAAAACTTTCAAATTTTTTAGCCCCAGAAGGGCTATTAATTTCGTTTTGGCATTTTGCGTTAATTTATTATAAATGTCAGTTCACTTTTCAAATTGCTGCAACCAAATATTAGAACCCTATGTTATCTTTAAAGAAATTAAATAATGAAGAATCTGCATAAATGTATACATGTTTCTCGCATTGTGATAAAACAGCGGTATTTAGAGCCATCCAATTTTGAATAACTTAACTCTCCACCGAATATGGGTATGTAGAAGCCCTAATTTGGAATTGAGATTTTTTTTATTTTCGATTTCCTATTTTGTAACGCTTTAACGAATTTTGATTAAGAAACTCAACGATTTCAAGAAGAGTAATGGCAACACTGTACGGGGAAAAAAAAATTCTTATCTCTTAAAGATATGCTCATTTTATAATTGCTTTCCGATATTATGGTTGAATTGAATTTTATGGTTCAGCTGCGAAGAATATGATATTTAATAAAACACACGAAACATTAAAAAGTCCCCTTGGGCGTAATGTAAAATCTGAAAGCTTTCAGATTTCTTTTTTATTTTGTTGTTATTTTAAATAGTTGTATTTTGGGTGATAAGAGAAGAAACTACATATTTAAAGAATCTGACAGAAAGCCGTCTAGCTCATGGAAAGCCGCAAGAGCTGCAGTGTAACACGTAGTACGTAAGCAAGTGCCAATCACTCAGTGCCAATAAAGAGCTTAATACGCGTAATAGTATTCAATTAATAAAAACACACCAAAAAACAATAAATAGTAATCAATATAAATAATACAGGTAATTTAGTTTCTGTTACAATGCTGGGATTTAATACTGTCGTTGGTCTTTTGTTATTTGCACTACGATAATTATAATCATAGATTCTAATTTCAGATTTGGGAATGCTCCTCATCTTAATGTGAAATATTTTCGCTAATGGGTTATAAAAGGTGGCGAAGCTGTGTAACTTTGAGTTCCTCGTGGATTGCAACACTAAGCACATACCGCGGTGCCCCAATAATTTGGCGAAGAACAGAGTTCTGGGCTGTTTGTAATTTTTTTCTATTTTACAAGATTTACAAAAATTGGTCTAGACTGGACTGGCATAATAAAACATGGAACACAAAATTATTTATAAATGAGTAACTTGTTGTCTATAGATAGAACGCTGTTTCGAACAATTAAGGAGAAGAGTTTTGCTTTACGCTCTCGAAATTTCTGGATAATAGATTGTATGTGTGGGTACAATGTGAGTCTTTATGAGGATCACCGCAAGATAAGTGACTTCCTTAGCCTAGAGCAAAGTGTTACCATAAAAATTAAGATTTTTTCGAAAATTTTCCTTTTGTTATGAACGCTATTGCCACAGTTTTATCTACGTTGACTTGTATTTTCCATTGCTTTAGCCAGGTCATAAGAAAATTAAACTATTTCAATGAAACTGCAATTCCACCCGTAGCCCTAAATAAGACGAGATCCGGGTATTTTATTTTGTTCTTCTACTGTTTAAAAAAAGCGGAAGTAGACGTTTTAATAATCATTAATCGAATTCATATAAAAATAATTTACTAATGATTGTAGATATCAATATAAGCTGGCGATGTGAAAATAGAGGCAGTAGTTAAGAGATTAGAGAGATAAGGAATGAAAGACAGAGATAGAAAAAAAACTCCCATTTCCTCATACGGCTGAGAGCGCAATAGTTGCTCTCATAAATCATAAATAAATGCCCTAATAGCATCATAAATTGAATAATTTATTACTTTTTTATCTTGGTATATTTTACTGAATTTCAATTTTAATTACTTATTATTTTATCATTTTAATTATTAATTTAATTTTTGTTTAAGTCCAAACGGGCAATTTGTCCAGAAGGACTATTAATTTCGTTTTGGCATTTTGCATTGATTCACCATAAGCGTTGTTTCACTTTTCAAATTGTTCCCAACAAACATTATCGAACTGTATTATATTTAAAGAAATTAAATAGTGCAGAATATGTATAAATGTATGTATGTTTCTCGTATTGTGACAAAACTACGGTATCTAGAGCCCTCAAATTTTGAATAATGCAATCCTCCTGCGAATATGGGCATCTGGAACCCCAAATTTGAAACTTGGAATTTGTTTTATTACCGATTTCACATTTCGTAAAACTTCAACGAATTTTTGATTAACAAATTCAAGGATTTCAAAGCGAGCAATGGCAACGTTGTACAGAAGAAACATTTTTATCTCCAGCGCGCGAGACTGTGTATTGGAAATTCTAAAGATATACTCATTTTTAAATTATTTCGCTCTTGAACTGAATTTTATGGTTTAAGTATCAAGAACATGATATTTAATAAATAAAGGTAACGCGCAAAATGTTGAAAAATGCCCCTTTGGACGTAATTTAAAATATGAAACCTTTCCTATTTTTTTCTTTTTGGTTTTTTATTTCATTTGTATTTATTTATTTTCCGACGGCCTTCCTGACGGCTCTGGTATTTCTGATTTTAGAAATTAAACTTTTCAGTAATATTTTCTTTAATAACTTTAGACAAAGTGTAAGCACTTAGTTTAAACCAGTGATTCTCAACCTGGGCGATATCGCCCCCTGGGGGGCGATCGAAAACTTACAGTGGGCGATTATTTAACTATACGCTTTTGGGGGGCGACAGTCATTTTGCGTGGGCGAAATCATTTTGAATACCCGCTTTCAGTGATGGGCCGCTGCATTTTTATATTGCGTTGTGAAAGAAGCGAATAAAACATTTTGTAAAACAATATTGTTATCCTTTGGTATTTAATTGCTACAATGTATATTCAAAGTTTTATATGTCTCCCTAACGGGCAAAATTAATTGGAATGTGAATACAAAGTTGCATCGTACAGTCCGGTATTGCAATCCCTAGTGCGCATGTCTTAGATTCGCTTTGCGTGTGCAACGATTTCAATCATTTAGTCGAGCAGTCAGTAATGAGTATTATTAAATTTGAATTTTAATGTGATCTGTTGTGCTCTCGCCATATATGATATTTGCATTATTTTTAAAATAAACGTATTTCATTTTGTTCCGTATATCATAGGTAAGTTAATTATTACTTATAGGAGAGAGTTGCCATATGCATACTGGTCACCTAATGCGTATTAGGTCATTTATTTCTAAACAAACGCTTTATATTGTAAGTTCTAATTAAATCGATAAAGTAGGAACAAAAATTCCGTTACAATAATTGGTTTGTTGTGAATTCTAAGAGATTGAAGAAATCAGGTGAGTTTTCTGAGCTTTCTTTATTAGATATATTTTTGTGAATAAAAGGTTTACTTACATATAAACTTATTCAAGAAGTACTATTTTCATATAGATACGCTTTAGGATACCGGTATCCGAAAGCATACTGTATGCATTGTCTTGGAAAAATGATTATATCACAAATAGTTATCAATAATAATTAAAAAATTGTGGTCAATTAGCAACTTCGGTAGTTATAGATTGGTTTCAAATTATAATATTCCTATAAATTCTTACTAAATAATATATAAATCACATTTGAAATTAAGTGGTACGCATATGGCAGTTCTCCTCTACCCATTGAGTAAATAAATATTTTCAATTTTACTTGTTTTTTATATATTTAAAACTGATTTTTTTAAAATTTGAATTATAGATCAACCTCTAAAAATGTACCAGAAAAAGAAATACCGGCAATATTCTGTTGAATAAAGTTTGGTTTTATTTCTTCGCCACAAAATAGCCAACTTCCAATGTGTTTGCTGTGCAATAAGGTATTTTCTAATGAAGCAATGAAACCATCCCGGATGATTGAACATTTAAAAAGAAAACATCCCAACAAGCAGGACAAAGACATTGAATATTTCGAAAATTTAAAAACGATGTTTACCAAAAGAAATAAAATAATCAATGTATTCAAAACAGCAACCACAAATATAAATAAGGGATTGGAGGTGTCGTATAAGATTTCACGTATAATAGCTCAAAATGCGAAACCTCATAATATTGGACAGAAATTATTATTACCGGTTATAAAGGAAGTTCTTACCATGACTTCAGCAGATCCAGCCAATATTCGTGGTTTTATAACCATGTTGAAGGAAGAAAATCCAAATATCTTTACAATTCATTGTATAATTCATAGGCAACACTTGGTTGCCAAATCCATTGGCCAGACATTACATGAAACAATGAATTTAGTAAAATCAAAAATTAACAAAATAAAAGGACACCCACTTAATGATAGATTATTTCGGCAAGTTTGCCATGAAAATGATGAAGAATATGAGCGCCTATTATTGCACACGGAGGTCAGGTGGCTATCTAAAGGAAGTTGCCTCAGAAGAATGTTCAACCTATTTGATACAGTCATTAGTTATTTAGAATCAACAAATTATAATTTTCCAATGGAGATATCTGTTTTAAAGAGTGACATAGCTTATTTGGCAGAATAAAATAATTGTATTCAAAACAGCAACCACAAATATAAATAAGGGATTGGAGGTGTCATATAAGATTTCACGTATAATAGCTCAAAATGCGAAACCTCATAATATTGGAGAGAAATTATTATTACCGGTTATAAAGGAAGTTCTTACCATGACTTCAGCAGATCCAGCCAATATTTTGTCAATGATTTCATTAAATAATGATACCATATCAAGAAGGATTAATGAAATGGCCAATGATGTTGAAAATCAACTAACTGCGGAATCTCAGGATTCTGCACAGGTACATCAGGTATCTCAGGTTCGTCTTCTTGTCTTTGAGGCCATCCTCTTTTTTTCCTTCGGGCGCCAGTGTCAGGACTGAGTGTTCTGTGCATAGATTTGGCAAACATTTTGAAGTAACTCCTTAAAGTCCTAAAGTCCTGATCTGGAACAGGGAGCTGAAATCAGCTATGTTTTGGTGTAGATACTGTGCTGAAGAATAACTGCACTTGAAAGGGATTTAAAATCCTCTTTTATTAAATCAATATTATTTACACACTTCCCAACTCGGTAGGGATACAGAAAGTAAAGGACCACACTTGGGCCTAACTTAACGATCAGATAAATTTATACTAAAACTAAATAAGCGATAAGCGACGGAGGACATGGGCACTGTCCCTTTACCATAACGGTTAATCAGTACAGCACCACGTCCGCCTTTATCCAAAGCAGGCTAGTAGAGGGAGGCGTCACACAGGCGCCTCGCACAAGATGCTCAG
>KK114478.1:2237-24887 GCA_000611955.2 Stegodyphus mimosarum
AGGCTGAGGATTCCGACCCCCAGTTAAACGGTTAATTACAGGCATTCTAGTTGCCGCTGGAGTTAAACTCTTCCTTTTAGTAGGCATATTAACCAATTTAACTCATAAATGTGTAACACAATATAATACAATACTACTAAATTTGTGTAAATAATGTAACACTGGTAAACAGTACAGCAAAATATATATAAGCAAAATAGTGTAGCTTAATTACACAATTAACAGCACTTTTAACAGTACTCATAAAAATATTATACTATGAAATATCCTACCATGAAATATTATTCATATCAATTATCAACATAAAGAAAATAATACCAGTAATTAATAATAACACTGCCACCACTCTTAGCAAAAGCAATTTTAAAAATTACACTGGACCAAAAGTGATAAATTAGAATACATGGCACCTTTTTTTGTGCATACCAAATACAACATAAAATACAAATTGCATATAACAAAATTCGCGAGGTCACGGCACCATTTTCTTGTTGGAGCTTTTTAATTCTTAAGAGTTTATGTTTATGTGTTGAGTTCAATACCAAATGATAAGTCAATATTTGGATAAACAATTTTAAATATCATGAATGTGTAAAGTTTGTGACCACATGATATACACAATATACACTGTAAAACTTGTGTTCAAATCAATCGTAAATAGTGACCATGAGCACCAACAGAATAATTAAATTTTGCGTTGTGTTAAAATATAGTCAGGTCCAGTGTTCTAAATTAAAAGTGAAACATTTCAAGAAAGTTAAAATTAAATATAGAATTTACTAAGACATTACTGAATAATTTACAATTAGTTACATTGGTGGCGGTGTGGAGAGTAGTAACAAAAAAATCTCATACCCTTCTAAACAGTGAAGTTAACAATTGTAGATACAAACATCCGACAAACAAACTTCGGCCAACGTCACAGCGCTACCACAATTCAACGCTCCAAAAAGTGAAGTTAACATGGCAAGGTTACTTGTTACAGAAATCATGGCAGTAGACGTCAACCATTATGGTAGAGAGCCTTTGCTTGCATTCTACAAGGAGAGGGAAAAAAGGAAGTAATTAGTTAAGAAAAAGTTTAAACATTTGCTTCGCCCTCCATAGTAGCTTTTCTCTCGTCCATTTCTATTTCTTCCGACATCGTTGGTTCTCTGATAACGCTGACAGCTACTCTTCAGATAGTGTTTTTCATTCGTGTTTCATTTTCCGCTCCGTCTCCTTCCGTCAATGGCGGCGTGTCTGCCTCGTGTTTGACTCGTGTCAGTCTCTTCCCTCGTCCCCCTCCTCGTCGCCAGCTCCCAGCTTTTTACTCAAATCGCCAAGACTGCTCGATTGGCGATTTTAGATGGTAGGAAAACCGCCAACAGCCCGGCAACCCCAGGGGAAAAACACGCAGAAAGGTGCAGCCCAAGGTGGAAAGCGCTCCAGGAATTGTCGAATATCGCTGATACACCAAGGTCAGTCACCGCTAGCCTCGACGAGGGGTCCCATTCCAGCATAGGAAAAGCCTGCGAGTAAGCAAAACACCCCGTCCCCCTCAAGTTTGCGGCAGGGTTAGTAGTGTTGGATCTAGCCTCTCCCGCAGGGTGCAAACGTTACTAATGTTGACAGATGTTTCACAGACTACCGTCTAGCGGGCGAAGAAATCGAAAACAAAACAGCGTATTGCTTTTGTTGCTTACTGTTTATTACATCAAATTCCGCTACACAATCATCTTTCGTAACAACATCTGCTTTTCATAAATAGAGTAAAAAAGATCAATTGATTAGCGATGAAAGAAGTCCACGTCTTCGAAAATCATTTACAACTTGAAAAGAAACAGAAAGAAGATCAACTAATAAAACGAGAACCGATGATTCACTATACACAAATATACAGTCCGAAAAAGAACAGTGGAGAAATGTAATCAGCTTGTAAAAAGTATCTAACTATAAAAATTCTTCTTGAACGCAGTCACGTTGAAAATCTAGCGCTTCGAGATCATACAAATCTCGAATCTTTACTTCAACTTGTAGCTCACTACTAGAAAATCATTTAAAAATGTCATGGAAACGCTAAGAGCTGTGTCATGCCAGCGTAGTTAAGTAGTGACTATTCGTGATGTATTACAGAGCATCATAAGGTAGATACTGCATTCTATGATTATTCGACTATATTATTATTAAGAGTACATTGTAAGAGTATACATACCTGCTAAACAAATAAGCAACAAAGGAAAAACATTGAATAAAACAAAAACTATTTAATGGATATGAGGGAAATTGATCCAACAGTTTGGTGTGGCGTTACTAGACCACATAGCAAACAATAAAGCAAAGACATAAAAAAAAAACATGTTTCAAGATCATATAACAAGACCAAATGGGTCAGAGGAGTGTGCAATGGAAACATCACGCTAATACCAGATATGATATCTTCTAGCTAAAATGCATACTTGAGAGCGGCGAGACAAGCTGGCAATAGTGCCGTTGATCGCTTGTTGTCGCAGTAGTGTCCATTCCATTAGTAATGCAGATCAGAGTTCCTGGAATATACCTGCAAGCACACTGCGACCTGCTATCCGTCGTTCTAATATTCCTCTCGCATGTTCTATGGGATTCAAGTCCAATGATCCACAGCAGTTGTGGAATGTTATTCCCTCTCTAAATAACTCTGCACCACTCGAGCTCTATGCGGGCGGGCGTTATTTTCAATAAATATCGTTTCGGTACCCACTGCAGTGATAAAAGGACACACAAGAAGGTGTAGAATTTCGTCGAGGAATCGGATGTCTGCGACTGAACCACCAGCAATCATATAGAGGTTAATGCGGTCATTTGTTGCTATCCTAGTCCACATAAGTAAGCCTCCTCCTCTGTAATGGTCTCTTTCGACAATGCTTGGCGTCCGATAACGTGTCCCTGGCTCTCGCTATATCACTGCCCTTCGAGAATCTTTCTGGATGTTAATCGAGACAAATCAGTAAATAGTACGTGGCCTCACTGCTCTGGCGCCAACTGCGATGCTCACGGGCCCAATTCAACCGCGCTCTGATATGGGATGAGGACAACGGAGCACAATCCACAGGTCGTCAGGAGTACAGTCCACCTTCATGCAATCAACGCGACACAGTTTGGCAAAATATAGGTCGTCCTGCAGCAGCAGAGAGATGTGAGGCATCAATCGTGCTGTTAGTGATCTACGACGTTTTGCACATAGCAACAGGAAGTGATCGTGCCTTTGTGTAATCCTCCGGTTTCCAGACCCACGTCTTCTACAGGGATTTGGATCTCTTTGGTCACGATTCCTCAGACTTCTGATCACACTACGATGCACATTCAGCTCTATTGCGACAGCGCTTTGTCTTGCACCAGTTTGAAACTTTTCGAGATCCCTCCAAAGCATTCTGTCATGCAAATAGTGTCTTCGGCTCATGCTTTCCGTTTCGGCTACCTCGGATTGCATATAACTATCTCTGCTTGCGAACTGATGAATAGGTCTCTCATGCTCTTTTTAAGGACGTTGTGGTGAGACAACGGGATCGCGTTTTATGCTAATTTTGGTTGCCTAATTGCATTCGGCAATGCAACCTCTACTTCATATATAACTTGTATTTTTGAATACCCCTTTTTACATTCGCAACTTTTCTTTTAGTTTTTGTCGCTTATTTTTTTAGCATGAGTGTATTATGTTACTACAGGCTTTTCGGGGGAAAGGGCCCAAAGAGGTACCGTGTCCCGGGCGCTAGGTATATTCATTACGCCACTACACAAGGGCTTCTTTTCCTTCAGGCAGTTAGCACTCATGTGCTGTACCATAATTTAGTCTGATTTGTAAACTAAAAACGTGATATGAGGTTAAAATGAATTTGGAAACCATATACGTGTTAAATATGTGCATTAAAAATGTATGCATAACTAATGTGTATTTAAAATCTATGCGTAACTAATCTGCATTTAAAATGTATGCGTAACAAATGCACTGTACGTGTTTGCAAAAAATTTTGATTCTTATTCTACGAAAATAATTTAAATACTTCCATCATAAGAAGAGGACCGAGACTCTGTTGATGCGAAAGAAATATTGACCTTTGTGAATAACTTACAGGTATGCTAAATTATGTACCGGAAGAGAAAATTATCATAAGCGACAAAATAATTTAAATATGAATTAATTAACTGGCGTTTTTGTCTACCCCCATAAATAGTTTATACACGTTTTGCAATAATTAAGTTTTGTTTAATCACGTTTCCGTTAAAAGAGTAAAGTCCCGACTATTTCAGATAATGTCGATTACCTCAGATGAGTGAAAATAAGCATAAAGAAGCATCTATAACTATTTCGTAAAATTTATCGTGAAGAAAATTTACGATGTTCATTAACTGTGGTGTCGCATTATTACTCCAAAGGGGCTGATATTAGTCCAAAGAGGGGCTTTGTCCCTGAAGGACTATTGTTTTCGTTTTGCGATTTTGCGTCGGAAACATTAAAAGTCTGTATCACTTTTCAAACCGTTGCCACAAAAAATTGCAGCCCTGTATTATATTTAAAAAAATTAAATAATGAAGAATGTGCATAAATGTATCTATGTTTCTCGCATTGTGATAAAACGACAGTACCTAAAGCCATCCAATTTTGAATGCCGTAATCCTGCTGCGAATATAGGCATCTGGAAGCCCAAATTTGAAATTTGGAATTTGTTTTAATAATGATTTCATATTTTGTAATACTTTATCGAATTTTTGATTAACAAACTTAAGGATTTCAAAGCGGGCTATGGCAACGTTGTACAGAAAAAACATTTTTATCTGCAGCGCGTGAGACTGTGGGTAGGAAATTCTAAAGATATGCTCAGTTTAAAATTATTTTACGATATTTTTCTTTAACTGAATTTTATGATTTAAATGCGAAGAACATGACATTCAATAAATAAAAGTAACATACAAAATGTTTAAAAAACGCCCCTTTGGACGTAATTTAAAATTTGAAACCTTTCAGATTTTTTTAAAAAAATTTTTGTGTTATTATGTTATTAATTTTAATGTTTGAAAAAGAAGGTCCTTGAAAAATATTATCTCAAAAAATGAATTAGGTATGGAGAATATAACGTTTTATTATTATTTTTTGATAATTTTATAAGAATACACTTAATATCACGTCATAAATATGTTAATAAGCTTTATAATGCAATAACGTAACGTATTTAAGTTTAGTATGAGAAAGTTTCCATTAAACTTAAAAGAATTTTGTTTTAGAAGATGTACTAAATGTGCATTATTCTACAAAATAGATTTAAAGTTAATAGAATTAATCATACAGTGAAACAGAAGTACGACTGTATTAAATGGATTATCTGATATAAATTTAAGCTAGTATTAAATCTGTATATAAAAATAGATGTTACGTCGATTATCTTTTAAACATTCGTCATAGAGATTCAGTAATATCTCCAATTCCAGGAAGTTTTCAAGCTGTAGATATTAGACATATTATCATTTATTATTTAAGGAGTTATGTGCAATTATAAATTTAATTTCTTATATATTTAATCTTTTAAAAGATTAGTATATGAATCACTAAAACTGCGTTAACGAGATATTTAAAAAAAAAAGTGTGAGAGAGAGAGAACAAGCCTATGGACTTTCATGAGAGAACCGAAAGCAAAGGGGAATCAATAAAACAGATTTCGAAACACTTTTAAACATGGAAACCATTTATTTTTATAGTACTTACATTTTTTTACTTCTTCATATTTACATGTGTATTTTATTATTTATATAAAGTTTTATTCTTTAAATGCATTGAATCAAAAAGGGAAATTCTGATGACTTCTCTATACAAAGAGAGTATGAGGTATTTCTCTCGTCTTCTTCGCATGCCTTGATGGTGTAGTGGTCAGCATGCTCGGAACGTACTAGAGAAGTCCGTGGTTCGAGTCCCGACGAGGCCAATGCTCATTTATCATGTCTACCGCATCAAAATAACCTATTGTCTCTACAAGTGGCGCCCGAACTAAAGAAGGTGGTGGATGATGACTCTACCATCACCGAGATTTGGCGATTGGGTCCGCTGATTCCCAGTAGCCCATTAAAAGGGGAGTATATAAGGTATTTCTCCCACTTTCTTCGCATACCTTCCTTGTGTAGTGGTCAGCACGCTCGGCGCGTAATCGAGAGGACCGTGATTCGAGTCCCGGTAAGGGCATTGCTTATTTATCGCGTCTCCCGCGTCAAAATATCCTAATTTGTCTGCAACAGGATATCAAATTTTTAAAGTTATTTTGGAAGATTATTTTTTTTTATTTAATTACTTATTTCGTGCTCCGTCGTTAGGTGCTACACGACAACGAAGGAATATCGTGAGGGACATTTTAAAGGAAACTGGCTTGTATCCACGCTTTTCCTAACTGACTTTTGCTTTTTGATCCACCTGGAGTACAAACAACGTATTTTCATTAAATTAAGTTTTGAGCATTTCTCTAAGAAGAGAGCAAAACTTGCTTCATACAACTTTATTTTTACGTTAGTATCAATAAGCTTGACTATAAACTATTAAACATTTCTGAGGACTTGAAAGGGAATCGTCAAATTCTGATATAGTGGATATTTAAATTTAGATAAATCATCATACAATGAGGATTTTGTGTTTAAAATTTCCATTTCGTATTACACAGTCATTTTCAAAGCTCTTTGGATACAGGTCAACAAAATTTGTTTCTAAAACCGAACAAACCAATCTTATACATCTTATACCCTTATTACCATTAATCTTATACCCGTGCGTTAACCACAATTTCACAAAATCCACGCATACATTTGCATTAACCATCAAGCGTAACTGTGAATACTTATTTCTTGATAATCGTGACACCTATGTGCAGTATAAAATGTTTGATTACTATTGTATAACTGCATAAATACATGTTTTTCACTAGAAAGAGATTAAGATGGTTTACTTGTTATTCGTATAGCTAATTTTTAGTCAAAGAAAAGAAATGTTCTTGATTAAAGAAAAATAAAATGTTAACTTAATTAATTGCATTAAAAGTAAATAAATCGTACTTTTAAATGAATATGAATACATACGTGAAAGAGGTAGACGGCTTTATCAAAATGCGGAAAACGAACAGGGCTCCAAAATTGTTTGAGAAAATCTGGACTCAACACCTCTAAATTCACATTTTAAATTGCAGTCAGCTTTAGAACACAGAAATACTATTTAGTCACGAGATAAAATTCTACTTCTATTTGTTCGGTTTTTGTAAACACCTGAAGCAATTCAGTCACCCGAATATTTGTCCGTTTTCTATTAGCAAAATAGTCTTTGGCACACAGGTGGCACGAACTGGAAGATTTTCATGTAGATACCCTATTTCCAATTCTTCCCCATTCGTAAGATAGTAAAGTTTGCTTTCCTTTCACCGCGTACCGTATTTTATCCAATAAATTTAGAAAACAATATTTAACTATACAAAATGGTAAGAAGAGCGTAGTTTTGAAAAGAGAGCGGAACTTTTGAAGTAATTTGATTCCTGCGGAAAGACGTTTCGTCATTGCTTTGGGGTCGCCATGAACGCAACAATTTATAACTGTCAGCTTTTACAACTAGGAATCAGAGAAACTCTATTGTCTGGTAAATAAATTATGAGAATGTCGATATATGAAGGCTTTTTCCTCTATCTCCCTAAGAATAAACAGCTCATAGAGGAATTCTGGAAAATCTGCAAACCTTTCATATATGTACTCATAACCTGATATTAACAATAGCGTTTCTTCATTTAGATAGTTTTGAGCATGTAAATTCAGTAAAAACAACTACTATACTTATAACAAAGTAGGCTATGGGAACTGTTCCCATGGTTCGAAGGCTAAGTAACTTATTCCTTTCAGAAAATTTTCTCGGAAAGCAAGTCATCATTTATGGATAGAGAAATGGGATAAATTTATAATGGGAATAAAGGAATAATAGAATAAAAGAAATCGGAATCGTTTTTTCTAGTAATTATTTTACTCCTCGAAAGCTGGATCACCTTTTTCAGAAAATGACAGATGAAAACAAATGAAATAGGTATTAAAAATACAGATGGCAGACGAAATGGCTTTTTCGCTGCTTTCTTTTAAACTACCGTATCTTGAATTTTACTGGAGCTATTATTTCTGCTGAACTCTCGTAGCATTCATTATAATTAAAAAAATATTGTAGCTTTTCAGTATCAACAAATTTTGTCTTCAATAAAATCCACTAATTCGATTGATGCTTTAAAAAATTAAATTTATTCTTTTAGGCAATTATTTTGAAAACGGTCATTTACATTCGGTTTAAGGCAATACACGCATTCTATCAGAAAACGCTAAATATTGCAGCTTCGGCAAGTGCTGCCAGTGTACGAAATATTAGATCATAATTAAACTTCGACCATCTCTGAGGCATAGCACTTTCTCAGAATATTGTCATTCGACAAACTGTAAGATCTTTCATTTCCCTCTAAGCTATCTGTTATTGACTGAAAAAGAGTCGTAATTCATTGTAGTTACTTTGTAGTTATAATTACAATTAATGCAGCTATAATTGCAGTTGCGTGCAGAGTTGACGCTTAAAAAAATGTCAAGATTCATATGACGAAACAATAAAAGAATCTTAAGAATCAAATTTTGGCCTTTTCAGAATTTATATTTTAACAGTTCTGTTTTTATATTAGTGCTTTCCTTTCACAAAAGTAACTTTTAGAAAAACTTGCAATTTATCATAACACGCAGGTACTTGCTTTTTTCAAAAGAGTCTAAAAGAAATTTAAAATAATGAATAATATGAAAATAATGTCTGCATGATGAATAATTAAATTTCTAACAGATTTTGTCACTAATTTGTAGGGGATTGCCATGATCTCTTCAGATATGGAAATGTTAATATATTTTGCCAAACAAGTTCTAAGTTCCAAATGCACACATAATTCTTGTAATGTATTTTCATCCGGTATAAAATATTAGGACCAGAAACACGTCTGCCACAACATCTCAACAAAATTTTCAAGTGCCCAAATTGTTATGCGAGTTACTTATTAACCCATTTTGAATAAATAATTTTATTACAATGAATATTTCCATGATATTGATTTTGCAGCAATCAAGGCTTAAAATAAAGGAAGAAAATCTGATAGACTTCGGTGAATTTCTGTATAAACAGAAGTCTGCGGCCCTATGGGCCTTTACTTCTCACTTATTTCTCCAAATATACAAACTCTTATTTACTTCCTTAGCGAAGTGAAGTTGTGGCGCCCTCTGTTGGTCGCTGATGAAATTATTTGTTGAAAAAGTTGCAATTATTGATAGATAAGCAATGGCAATTATAATCTTCTGGAAGTGATGACTGGAACTTTGTAGATATGGCCAAACTATTTGAGATGATTGTAGAATAATTGGAATTTGCTTGAAAAATCGATAAAGTTGCAGAGTAGATTGGCTGCATCCACCAATCACATTTGCTGAGAGTATCACGTGATACGTTTATTTACATTTTTTAAATATACAGTTACTAATAATCTTGGGTAAATAAAATAGTGCAGAAATACAAATAATGATAATATAAAATACGTAGAAGAATAAAATTGATGTGTGTATAGTCCAAATGGCGATACCAGGCACTAAATTGTTGAGAAAACGCGTAAAGTCCTAATGCTTTACCAAGCGTAGAATCTATACATATATAC
Organism: Stegodyphus mimosarum; assembly: GCA_000611955.2. Taxonomy (NCBI): domain Eukaryota; kingdom Metazoa; phylum Arthropoda; class Arachnida; order Araneae; family Eresidae; genus Stegodyphus; species Stegodyphus mimosarum. Next base: position 11,927 of record KK114478.1, read on the forward strand.
ATGATGCATTTAATCGTTACCGCAAGCCGGTTGTAACTACCAGCCTCGTTGTGGGCGTTGCGCTCAAAATCATGAATCTCGCGACTGCCCAGACAAACATAATCAGGAGAAACCCCTCTGCTGTGCCAATTGCGGCCAAAATCACACTTCAAGTTTTAAAGGTTGCATAAAATTTCCTAAAAAGAAAGAGGACAAACAAAAAACTTATCAAAGGAGAGTAATTGAAGGCAAATCTTACGCCCAGGCGCTTTCGTCGGGTACTTTTAGCGAAACTATCAGCGAAGCAAAGAAAGTCTTTTCCGATCTCGCCGAATTAGTTTCGGTTATCAAAAGCGCAGGTTTTGTACATATAACACAGCAAATTAAACAGGCTAATACTACAAACCAGGAAACTTCAACTAAAAATATTACTAATAATGGGTTATAATCTCCTCAACAAAGCACCCATACAAGTAATGATATGGAACGCGCACAGCGTTTTAACCAAGCTACAGGAGCTGCAAAACTTCTTAATCACCAATGACATTGATATAGCAATGATTACAGAAACTCACTTGAATCCCTGTAACCGCGTTAATATCGCTAACTACAGATGCTATCGTTGCGATAGACTTAGTCACAAAGGCGGCGGATCTGCAATTTATGTCAAAAATTCGTTGCAATCCTGCTACATCAAAGACCGCAGAAATGGACATAATATTATCACAGTCTCGGTTTTATTGCCTAGTTACGGTATTACCTACTTCAGTGCAATGTATAATCCGCCTCGTGTTCATTTAGATGAAATTATCCTTGCAGATTTACTGCCTTCAGACAAACCAGTTATACTCGCTGGCGACTTGAATGCTAAAAATGTAGAATGGTCGTGCAGACGCACAAACAGTAACGGAATCGCTCTATTAAATTTCATTAACACTTATCCGGTCTACTTCTACACACCATCTGGGTACACTTATTTACCTAATCAAGTTAACAGAGGTGACATCTTGGATATTTTAATTACTACAACTTCAATCCCAATTTATTTAGATGCCAAAACGGATCTTACTTCCGATCACATTCCTGTAATCGCTACCTTAGGTACTAACAAAGTCAATGATGATAAGTTTATTAAAAGTACGGACTGGAATGCTTTTAGCAATTTTCTCATTAATAATCCTCCAAACATCAACTCTCTTAAGACCACTGAAGATATCGAATTAGCAGTAGACGCACTGACCACCAGAATTCAATGTGCATACAATTTTGCTACCAAAAACCTCCCGGCGGATCGAAATCCAGAGTTTCTCCCCCCGTTTCATCCGAGAACAAATTAAAGACCGCAACAGAATGCGTAAAAGATGGAACCTTACCTGGGACCCCAGAATTAAACAAGAATTAAACAAATTAAATCGCACTATTAAGAAAAATATCACAAACTATAGATTAGAAAAATGGAATGAAAAGATTGAAAAATTTAACGAGCCAAGTAATGATTTCTGGACTTTTGCTAAAAGGCTCAGACGACCGGCCTCATGCAATAAACCTATCAAAAGCGGTGCAATTATCGCTCTAACTGATAAAGATAAAGCCATGGTTATGGCAGATCATCTAGAAAACCAATTCATGCCCAATGAAATACCTAATGATCCAGTATTTACTTACGATGTAAGGTACTGTGTTCAAGATTATTTAATTGGCCGCACGGCCCGTTATAAAACAGAATTTACCTCTCCCAGCGAAGTCATGGATATAATTAAAAGACTCAAAAATAGGAAAGCTCCCGGCTATGACGACATTAACAACATCATAATTAAAAATCTTCCATTAAGTATTATTACCAAGTTCACTGGCATTTTAAATGCATGTTTGGATAAATCGTATTTTCCTAGCAAGTGGAAAATTGCCAAGATTATTTTGCTGCCCAAACCAGGCAAAGACGGTACGTCACCAGAAGGATACAGGCCAATCAGCCTACTGCCCGGACTCGGTAAAGTGTACGAAAGAATCATACTTCGCAGAATGGATAAATACATGGATAGGCTTCCGTTAGAACAATTTGGATTCAGGAAGACATTGTCTACTACCAAACAGCTTGTCAGGCTTGTAGAGTTTATAGGATCTGCTCTACATAATAATCAGAAGGTCGCCCTCCTCATGCTAGACGTGGCGAAAGCTTTCGACCGCGTCTGGCATGAGGGGCTCATCTTCAAGCTCATCGCACACAATTTTCAAAGGGAACTGACGCAGCTCATTTACTCTTTTATTAAAAATAGAAAATTTTTCGTTTCATTTGGCAATGATACTTCAGATCATAGAAGAATTAGGGCAGGAGTAGCTCAGGGCTCAATTTTGGGCCATGTGTTATATCTGTTCTATGTAGCTGATTTCCCAAACGTTCAGAAGGGCCTTAAAATCCACCTGTACCAAACTACAATTGTTTAACACCGAAATTCCATTAGTCACCAAAGCAAAATACTTAGGAATCACAATCAATAGAAGATTTACTTGGAAAGATCACATCAATTCTGTTAAAAGCAAGGCCTATGGATTTATGAAAAGTCTTATGCCGTTATTAGGTAAAAACTCCAAACTGGATCTGAAACGCAAGAGACATCTCTATATTGCAATTATCCGTCCGATAATGTGTTATGCCTCCCCTGCGTGGGCAACAGTGGCCAAAAATGATCTCAAAAAGATACAAGTAGTACAGAATAAATATTTAAGATTAATTACTAATGCGCATTATTATGTTTCTAATGAAACATTACATAGAGATCTTAAAATTGAATATATGAAAGATTTTATCGACAGAGTAAACGACAAATTCTTCAGTAAAGCACTCATGTGTCCTCATTTCAGTCAATTTGATATCTTTAACTATATACGGTTGGAAGAAGACATTAACATTCAAGTTGCATATGCACAGTTAATGACATGTATATAGTGTAAATAGTTTTCATTAGTTTATTTTCTTACTGCACTGTGTTTTATATTTACTGTATTTTCTCATTTTATGATTTTATTATGCATTTATGTTCCACACATATCAGGAATTACATTTGTTAAATTTAACAATGTTTACATTCGATCAGCCTCGTTCTTGCTTTAATGATCTTTGCAGGTTCTAGTTCCCGACTTTGGTTTTCTTGCCTAGTGACGCATGGTCGCCCCCCTTTCTTCTCCACACCTCAATCCTCCTTTTCACCTGTTATGATCTTTCACCGTTAGGCGCCTCTAGGCATACAATCAGGAGCCGATAACGCCGCATGTACTAGCGGCACTTCGGCGATATGTATATGGATCGGATCGGATTAATCGTTACCAATTGTTATTATAAAAGATGGATCTCGGTCTTTTGTGAGGCTGTGAAATTTTGTAATCGTAGTTACCAAGTTTTCTAATAACAGGATAATTGTGGGAATCAGATTTTGAATGAAATTTATTTGCTATTTTAATGATTTCTTCGTTGATAGTATTGATTTTGATGCTATTTCTGATAACTGTGTTCCTGACGAACCAAGGTGCATTAGTGAGGATGCGTAGATGCTTGTTTTGCTGAATTTGGAGTTTGATTCTATTATTTTTTGCTGTCGCTGCCCAGGCGGGAGCTGCATATAAGGTTATTGGTCTAATTGCTTGTAAATACAAAAGCCTTTTGGTGGCAAGGGATAATTTAGAAAATCTATTAAGTCGTGGATAAAGCGCCATGAAAGCCTTTTGTGCTTTTCCTTTGACATAATCTACGTGATTTTTGAAGGTGAGTCTTCTGTCTAAAAGGACTCCTAGGTATTTGACACAATTATTGATGGGGATGTTAGCTTCGTTAATTTTAATTTCTTCGTAGTTTCTTCTGGGGGTGTTCTTATTAAAGATGACGACAGTAGATTTATCCGGGTTTATTTTAATTTTCCAGGTGTTGAACCATCTATTAATTATTTCAGAGGCTTCTTGCAATTTAATGGTGGCGATGTTTGGATTAAGAGATTTGCATAGAATAGCTGTGTCATCAGCATAACATGCAGTGATGGCACAGTCTATTATTGGGATGTCATTTATGAAAATATTAAAAAGAGTAGGCGAAAGTATGGCTCCTTGTGGAGTTCCAGCTGAGATCTTTTTGATAGATGAGAATTTGTTATTTATTCTGGTCTGGAAAGTTCTATTATTTAGGAAATCTGCTATTAGAAGGATGAGTTCAGGTGGAAAATTATTATTGATGAGTTTGATAATTAATGCTTGATGCCAGACCTTATCAAACGCTTTTTCCACGTCCAGAAAAAGTCCCGCAACAGTTTCATTTTTATTAAAGCATTCTCCTATGTGTTCAACAAGTCTAGTGACCTGATGAACCGTGGAGAAACCTGCTCTAAATCCAAACTGGTGGTCTTTGATGATGTTATTTCCGGTGATGAATTCAGTAATTCTTTTGAGTATGATTTTTTCAAAAATTTTTCCAAAGGAAGGAAGTAGACTAATTGGCCTATAATTTTTTGTTTCTAGGTTGTTTTTCCCAGGCTTTTTAATTACTATTATAAAGGGTGTTTCCAGTATAGACTTCAGATTTTACATTACACCCAAAGGGGCGTTTTTTTAAAGTTTTATGGGTTACCTTTATTTATTAAATATCATGTTCTTCGCACTTAAATTATAAAATTCAATTCAACAGCAATATCTCAAAATTTTTAAAAGAGCATATCTCTAGAATTTCCAATACACAGTCTCGCACTCTAAAGATTTTCTTTTTTTCGTACAGTGTTGTCATTGCTGGCCTTGAAATCACTGAGTTTCTTAATCAAAAACTCTTTACAAAAGAAAAAAGGCTTTACAAAATATTTAAAAGTTATTTATTAAATAATTTATTAGTTAAATTATTTTACAAAATATGAAAGCGATAATAAAAGAAATTCCAGATTCAAATTTGGGCTTCTAGATGCCCATATTCGTGTGGAGACGTACGTTATTCAAAATTAGGGCTCTAGGTACCGTTGTTTTATCACAGTGCGAGAAACATACATACGTTCATGCAGATTCTTCGTTTTTTAATTTCTTTAAATATAATACAGGGCTCTAATATTTGGTGGCAACAGTTTAAAAAGTGATTCGCCGTTTATAGTGAACCAACGCAAAATATCAAAACGAAATTAACTTTCGGGATAAAAAAAAAAAAACATTTGAAAACCTTGTTTCAATATTTAACACAAAATCTATGCAAATAACAATTACAAGTGTCCAAAACCAAATGTGAGCTACGTATTTCATATGGAAAGAGTTAAAATACTTTTGTGAAGTATTCACATAGCTTAACATTATTCATTCCATAATCCTTAGCTTCCACGAATATTGACGCCTTTACATGCATTCCAGAATCTTAAGTTTGTAGAGTCATTAGGATTTTTTTAAGTAGGAAATGTGAAAAATGAGCAATGCCCTGGCCGGTCTCGAACATGGAACTCTCGAATGTGCGCCGAGTGTGCTAACCATTACACCACGAAGGCATGCAGAAAAGAGGGAGTAAATACCCCCTTCTTAAAGGGCGATTGGGGATAAGGAGACCCAATGGCCAAATCCTGGTGGTAAAGAAGCATCATCCACCTGTTAGCTGGGGCGCCACGGTATAGTCATTAGGATTTTTTGAAGTAGGAAATGTGAAAAATGAGCAATGCCCTCCCCGGAACTCGAACCTGGACCTCTCAAATACCTGCCGAGTATGCTAACCGTTTGATCACAAAGGCATGCAGAAAGTAGGTAGTAAATACCTTATCAGTTATACAATAATTTGATTTGGGAATTAACTATACATAACATGATATGTAATTGCATGTTAAATATGAAAATGAGATATAGGACAAACTTACGGAAAATGTCTGAAAATACAAATATTCATCCATGTTTGGCGAAAATTATGAATTATAGTTAAATAATTATATCAATCACACAGGGTGAAAAGAATATTTCTATTATATGTTATGAAATGAATTCATATTTTATGCATATTTTGAATACACCTACACTGAAAATTTCGTTTACTAAATCATTTGAGAATTAAAATTGTGTTTTAATTAAACTTTACAGATATGATCAGTGATACTGGCAAACGCTTTATTAAAAAATGTCAGCATATTTGATCTTAAAGTTACTTTTTTATGTCATCTGCAACCTCATTTCACGAAAATACAAAGCTAGGGGCAACAAAATTTCATATTCGTTAAAGTGTTAGAAAAAAATAAAAGTTTGATAAAAAAGTGAATGTAATCAGATCATAGCCAACACCAAAGCTGTATGTAAGTAAAGCGTCGACACTTCAATGGGAGAAATTGCACTTCGTAACGACCGCAGCGCTCGTAGCTGTGGCGATGTGGAAACACAATCAGTAAAACTGCGCATGCTCCTTTTCTTTTCAGTCATTGGTTGTTTTGATTTGGTTGTTTTTTGATTCTACCGAAATCTTGTTAGCTTCTAACGTGCTTTGGTTGTGTTACTTATAACTTATTAATTTTGTACTTTTTAATTACAAAAGGCTCTTTTCAGAACCATTTTTTTTTAAATTTTCTCTAATGGCGTATCGCTACTGCGAATGAGTAAATTGATTGCAAGAGTAATATTTCGTCGAAATCTGATGGAATACATTTCTACACGTTTCCTCAAGACGATGCGTACTTAAGGAAGTAATAAAGAAGAGTTTTAGGATATGTATTGTTGAAATTAAAGGTAAAAAAATCTTATAATTAAAAGAATTATTCCCCTATATTTTATAATAACGCAGGTACAAGTTTTAAATAATATTTTTTAAAATCTTTTTTTTATTCCCTTTCAGAAATATTCAGAGAAAGTTATGTACTATTTAATGTATTTCACTATTAAAATAAAAAGAGCGCTAATTTGAAATGGACCGAATTGAACATTAATTACAAATTGACTACTTGTTTTTTTCATTTAAAAGATGCCTCAGAAGCTAAAAAAATCATGTCATGTTTGAGAAAGTATTTTAGGTAAAAGCTCTGTAAGTGGAGAAGAAATAATGCATAATTTTAATATTAATAACAATAAACTTTGCTTAAAAATGCATTCTTTTCGTATACTTAGGACTCTGAAATACTGTACAAATAGAAAATATATACATTTATATATATAATTACGACGCAATTGCAAAATATTTACATCCAATCGTGTCAAAACTTATTGCGGCCTCCCCATCTTACTTGCAACCTCCATGACGTCATTGCAGGGGAAAGGAGGAGGGGACGAGATTTAGTTTACATCGCCACCACTGCAGTGGATTGGCGTCATGTTATAGTATGGGAGTGCCGACGCTTTACTTACATACAGCTTTGAGCACCTTGGTGTCTCCGACGTACAGTATAATAACCTATTGAATTTGAGCACTGCGCCATCTATGCACAGGAGTAGTAGTAATTATTTGCCAGGTAATTTTGGCATTTTGGAAATATTGGCTTTAAAGCAGCAAGACGATTGACATCATTACACATGAAAAGTAAAAGGAAGCTGAACTGCTCCCTCAAATCTTTGGAAACAGCCCTCTCGATATCGTAGTTCATAAGAGCCTCTTTTAAGACAATTTGGTCCGTTCGAACCGGAGTAAAGAAAGTCCAGTCCAGTCCAGTCAAGTATTGCCGGAATATCGTAGCAATTGCACGATGTGTCCGGCTCCTGATAATTTGCCCAAAAGGCACATGATATGGGTAGGTCCAGGTAGGTGAAATACATACACGAAAAAGGAGGGGGGTGACCATGCATCACCAGGTTTAGAAAAACCAAAAATGATCACAATCGGCGCAGCGACAAGGAGAGAGAAGACGCAAAAGCAGACAAATGGCCTAGAGCGCAAGAAATATAAAACGCATAATATGAAATTAAATACAGACACAAATATAAAATACAAACATAAAGAAATACAAATATGCAATGATAAAAATACAAATACAAAAATAGTGAAAATAAAGTTGAATAAGTAGAATATATACATTACGTACAGACCAGCAAATAGCTAGCAAAAGTAAGTGTCAAGTGCTTTACGTGGGAAAGTTTAAATTACATATATGTGCGGCATAAGGTCTGATATATCTGTCCTCTATGAGAATTTCATAGTCAAGGGTGTTGAAGATCTCGAGGTGTGGGCAAGTGAGAGCCTTGTTGAAGAACTTGTCATTAATTCGAAGAAGATAATCTTTGACAGTTTCAATCTTTAAATCTCTGTGTAACATATCGTTGGACACAAAGTAATGGGCATTCGTAATCAGCCGTAAAAATTTGTTTTGCATAACTTGTATTCTGTAGAGGTCACGTGATGTAAAAGCTGCCCAGGCCGGGGAGGCATAAGAGAAAATAGGGCGCACTATTGCCGTATAAAGGTGCTTCTTACGTAACAAATCCAGTTGCGAATACTTTCCTAAAAGCGGCATAAGGCTTTTCATAACAATTACGGTCTTGTTTCGGATGTGATTGAAGTGATCAGTCCACGTAAATTTGTGATTAAAAACCACACCTAGGTAATTGGCCTTTTTTACAATTGGGACTTCTACGTCGAAAAGGGTAAGTCTGACATTTAAGGACTTTTTAGCCTTCTTCTTGCTAATAATGAGTAATTGCGATTTAGTTGCATTTATGGCGATTCGCCATTTGGTGCACCAATGCTCTATGTGCGGAATTGTTTCTTGAAGTTTAGCAATTGCAATGGCCGGACTTAGGGATCTCACCGCCAGCGCCGTATCATCGGCGTAGCACCCCAGGTAATTATTTAATCCAGTAAATGGTTTCGGGAAATCTGACACATAAAATAGATATAAAATTGGGCCAAGAATAGAGCCTTGGGCCACGCCGGCATTTAATCTTCTCTGCGTAGAAGTATCTTGTCCGATATTAACAAAAAATTTTCTATCTTTAATAAATGAGTATATAAGTAAAGTCATCTCCCGATCAAAGTCATTTGCAATTAGCTTGAAGATAAGCCCCTCATGCCAGACGCGGTCGAAAGCTTTCGCCACGTCCAGCATGAGGAGGGCAACTTTTTGATGGTTATGAACAGCAGAGCCGATGAATTCCACTAATCTGACTAACTGCTTTGTAGTAGATAATGACTTGCGGAAACCAAACTGCTCGGGAGGGAGCTTTTCAAGATATTTTTCCATGCGTTTCAATATCACCTTTTCATATATTTTACCCAATCCGGGTAGCAGACTGATTGGGCGGTAGCCGTCCGGCTTTGTACTATCTTTTCCAGGGTTGGGGATAACTATAATTTTTGCGGTTTTCCATTTTGTTGGAAAATAGCTATTCTGCAGACATGCATTTAAAATACTTGCGTATTTGGTAATAATGTTTATAGGTAAATTCTTGAGGGTAAAATTAGTAATAGAGTCGTACCCGGGGGCTTTCCGATTCTTTAACCTCCTTATAATTTCAGAAATTTCAAATGGAGATGTGAACTCCGTCTTGTTGCGCACAGATGGACCTGTAAGATAGTCTTGAACGCAGTACCGAACATCATAAACAAAAGAGTAATCACAAGGATTCTCATTTGGCAGGAATTGTTTTTCGAAATGTTCAGCTAACATATCGGCTTTTTCTTTGTTGGTAAGAGCGATTTTGTTCCCATCGGAAATGGGCTTATTTACTGGTGAGCTGCGCTTGAGCTTTCGAGTAAATGACCAAAATTCGTGGTTGGGTTCACTGAAGCTGGCGATTTTGTCATTCCACCTTTCAATACGATATTGCATTATTTGGACTCTAATTTGCTTATTTAAGCTATTAAGTTCTTTCTTGATATGTGGGTCCCACGAGCGGTTCCATTGCTTGCGTAATCTGTTCCGTATGTTGATATCTTCACGAATATGACGGGGGAGAATGTCCGGATTTTGTTCGCACGGGATTTTACGAGTAGCATTCGTGAAGGCACAGTTAATCCGGTCCGTGAGTGCATTAATCGCACGGTCAATATCAGTTGTAGTCCGCAGGGGTCCCGTATCTGGCGGGTTTTCTCGAAGAAATTGCTTGAAACAATCCCAGTCGGTGATGGTTTTAATTTTCGTATCATCACTTTTCTGAGTGCCTAAAGTAGCAATAACCGGCACATGATCCGAAGTTAAGTCCATATGTACATCTAAGAAAACTGGAATGGAGACAGTTGTGACAAGGATGTCCAAAATATCACCTTTATTTACCTGTGATGGTAAATAAGTATAACTTGTGGGCGCATAAATGTACACAGGATAATTGTTGACAAAATTGAAGAGTGTGTCACCATTAGCGTTTGATTTTCTGCAGCCCCACTCACGGCTTTTAGCATTAAAATCTCCTGCTAAGATAATGGGTTTGTCTGAGGGCAGCAATTCTGCTAGGATGTTATCGTCAAGTGAGTGCTTGGGTGAATTATAAATTGCGCTGAAATAAACAATGCCAAAGGCAGGCAGTAAAACAGAAGCAGTAATGAGTTCCAGCCCATTCAGGCGTACTTCGTCAATATAGCAAGACTGGAGCGAATTTCTGACGAAGATAGCTGTGCCGCCACCCTTGTGGCTAAGTCTATCGCACCGATAGCATCTATAATTTGGGATGTTCATGCGATGGCTCGGGTTGGCATGCGTCTCAGAAATGAGAGCAATGTCAATCTCATTTGTTATTAGGAAATTTTGAAGTTCTTGAAGTTTATTAAGAACGCATCTCGCATTCCAAATCATGACCTGTACTGGCGCTCTTTTAATTGGATGTATGGCCATTATCACTAGTTACGCTTTTATTATTTTCCTGATTGGTTTCCTTCAATTGAGTTATTTGTTGGGTTATTTGTAAGAATCCTGCACTTTTTATGATTGAAACAAGTGCAGCCAAGTCAGAGAATACTTTTTTGGCCTCGCTTAGGGTATCTGTATACATACCCGAGGACAAAGCCTGAGCATATGACTTACCCTCTATGACTCTGTTATTAAATGTTTTTGATTTTTCTTCCTTCCGCTTCGGGAACTTTACACATCCTTTAAAACTGGCGGTATGTGATTCACCGCAGTTCACACAAACGAGAGGCTTATCTTAGTTATAACGGTCCGGGCAATCCTTTGAATTATGTCCCAGAGCGCAACGCACACATTTGGGGGGGTAATTACACCCCTCCTGCGTGTGGTTAAAACCCTGGCATCTGAAACATTGCAATGGACCCTGAGGCCCTTTATATTCAACTATTGATACTTTTAAGTGGCATAAATACCTGACACTATAGATACTGTTAGAGGCTTCCGTTTTAGGAAGTGTAATCAAGAAAAGCGGTAATTTACTGACTTCACCATTACGACGTCTAGTCATTTGCTTGATATCTGATATAGTGAAATTTAGGCTTTCTAAATCATCTTTGATACGCTCAATAGTAGTACTGCGTAAGAGTCCTTTTATGACCACTTTTAGGTTCCTGTCTTGGGGGAGAATATAAGAGTGGTGTTCCACCCCTAATTCTTTGAGAATTCTGACCATGGCTCTATAACTGTCAGCATCTGCTGCAATTACTTTAACTCCTTCACGGATGTTTTGGCCAATGAAGCCAAGATTACGTTGGCGAAACATGGCAGCAATTTTGTCATAATCATATTTGTTTTCTTTTAAAATGATAGGAGGTAATTTATTAGATTTACTTTGAGAATTGTTCGTGCTCTTACCATCATTACTGGCAGCATTCGTATCCTGAGTAGGTGCCTGTGTGTCATCCTTATTTGTAGTATCCATAGGAGGATTATCCGCTTGCGTGACGGTAGTTTGACCTAAGTCCCCATGAATATCGGGAGTATCCTGAGTAGCCTTAGAAGTAGAGGCAATAGCTGGGGATATGAATTGAGTCTGTGTACTAAGTTTTATTTTCTTAGCAATAGGTCTTGGCTTACGATGCCTGATTGTTTGATCGCCCCTTCTACGGTTTTGCGTGTCTTCATCAGAACTGACGTCCTTATCCAAAGTAATTTCGTCATCAGTGCTGGTAGCAGAATCATCACGAAGTTTAATTGGGCTACGACCTCTGTCATTATCACTGAGCGGTTTGTTTAACTCCTGATCATGTAAATTTCTGTCATGACTATTTTTATTCTGCTCTGCCTGAAGAGCGCGAATAATATTCAGTGAACTTATAAGGAAAGCATAGAACTTGTTTTCGATATCCGACCATGCTCCCTTAGTATTCTTAATTTGTTCAAGCTCCTGTATTTGCACAACATAAGAATCAATTAATCTCTCCATTCTCGCATGCACTAGCGCCGGGAGATAAGAAATCCAGCGCCCAACATAAAATAAAATGGAAGCTTGTTCCCCGGAACCAAACCCACACGACGGTGTTTTGGCAGACGGATGAGCAAGCGAAAATCCGTAACTTAACACCCTGTTGCAGTTTTTATCTTAATTTCACCAGTCCTGTCAAAAGAATAAGTTACCATACCCTATTAATTTTTTAAATAACACATTAATGAATTATGATCTAAAATTTGTATATCTATTTGAACGTAGAGTAAAACAAGTATTTCTAAATTTGATTTGATTTTAGTTGTGGTATAAATGATCTGCTTTGATGACCTAAGTCTTTGCAAAAAGTTTCAAAAGACAATATATAAAATAATGCAAATTTCCAGCTCTGGACAGTAAATGCGACGCTGCTGATATTCAAAGTAAGGTATAAATGTTAGGTTAAGAACAACCTTTCTTTGAAAGAGATTTTTAATAATGTTACGGATTTTGTATTTATTTAGTTATTTTTAGCAGAATTGTAATGAAATTGTTTTATTTCCCCGTGCAATGCAACAGGAGACTTATTGGAAGACAAAGCTACGCCGGAAAAGTTAAAATACAAGAGCGCGTCCATTTAATATTTAATAAATAGATATCTCGTAATTGCACTGTTTTGCTATCCAAAAAAAAACGAGAAAATAGCTTTTTATGACAATATTCTCATGCTTATAAAAGCTTATAAAAATTTATTAAAAAATAATTTTTA
>KK114480.1:0-11350 GCA_000611955.2 Stegodyphus mimosarum
GGAGGCTGAGGATTTATCATTAAGTTTGCTTGTGCTGCCGAAATATCTGTGGTGGTATTATTCTTATTGGGTGCTCCTTCTGACTGACCCGCTCGATGTATTTTGCATAGGTGGGGCATCCGACATCATAAGCGGGGTGTGCACTGTGGACGTTACTTCTTGTTCGGTAATTAAAATCTGAGCAGTTGATACAAGAAGCCGTTCTGGCGTTACAGTCTCGAATTGAATGACTGCCGGAGCAGTAGGCACAATATTGCTTGTTTTTGCAGTTCGTTTGAGTGTGCCCAAACTCCTGACATCTAAAGCAACGTCTGGTGTTGAAGTGCTCAGATAGTCTATGGGCTCTCCAACCAAGGAATAGTCTTGGGGATTGCATGATGGTGTGGAATGCATCTGGTTGGCACTGTATGATCCACTTGATTTCATTCCTCCCTTCTTTCAGTCTATATAACACAGTCGCTGAGGATTTATTCAAACTGAACTCTGAACTAAGTGCTTTTTCAATGTCTTCTTTAGTAACAGAAGGCAAAACTCTGTGTACTGCTATGCGCGGAAGACGAGTTACTGGTAATTTACTATTGACAAGGTCCTTTACTTCTGCACTTTGCAAAGTAGCTGCTAGCTTCGTTAAGTCCTCCTTTGTGGTGCAATCTATCGCTAGACCACTCTTCTGCAAGCTTCGTACTTGTGAGATTTTAACTCCTAAGTTCGAAAGGGGAAGCTTTTCGCTCAGCGTTGTCTTTAGGTCGCGGCTAGTCTTTGCCACAGTCTCTGAGGCTGGATAAACCAGGATCGTATGTGCCGCAGATGCTTTTGCAACTTGAGCGTAAGTCTTATTTGCCAAATTTTGTGTGATTGCTCGCTGGGGAGTGGATTTCAGCTTTGGTGCCGCTGTTAAAGTGGGTGAGGATTGGGCACGCACCTGCTCACAACAGAGAAAGGTAGCTGTATTAGTACCTGCGTCTTCAGTAGCAGGTTTTGTTACTGGGCCCTTTACTGCAAGCTCTTGTAAGACAGATAGCGAAGATTGCAATCTTTCTCTTAGAACTAGGGGAAGAAGAAACCTCCCTCCTCTATAAGTGTCCGAAATGTTACGTATCTCTTTCACCAAAGCCGCAACTTTTCCGATATGCGAGATGTCAGAGATAAGTAGATCTCCAATGTCCAGCGGTGACGTGTTGCCAATTTCTTCTGAAAGCACTGAATGACGTGACATATCTCACACTCACTCTCACTGTGTAACTCTTGGATCACTTATCACTTAATCAATGTTGGCACAATCACTTTACTAAATAAGCACTTGGATTACACTCAACACTTTAATCACATATAATCACAGATTGATGACACTATGCACTGCTAGATATCATTTCACTTAATAAGCACTAGGAAAGCACTTAACACTTAATCACATAAAATCACAGAATGATGACACGCACAGTGATGATCACAAAATGATGATGAAATCACAAAAAGATGACACTATGCACTGCTAGAAAGCTTGTGCTCTCACGAACACTTCACTTATATCACTCACAGTCACTTTACTTCATGCACTAATTAGCCCTTACAACCGGGCTCACTTATTAAAGCACTTGCAGGCATTGCTTGAAATCACTATTTACTAACTGTGAGAACTTACGCTTGTGTACATTTGATATTTGTAAACACTATGTGCGCTTATCACTATTTCCGATGTGACAGAATATTAATACTCATTGGCATAGTGACAAATAAAGATGGAGCTCTGCATTATACCATTGACGTGCAAGGAACTTTACTGCGCCGGCACGTCAATCAGATCAGATCCGTAGGGAGCGAGGTTCCGTCTGCACCGGTAATCTATGAACCTCATGTGGTTACTACTTCAGCTGTCAACGTGAAGCCACGAGCTCCGGACAGGGACATCGAACAAAGAAGTGAAGCTGTGCAAATTTCAGCCGGACTTGAAGCATCGTCAGTTCCGAGGAAAACTGAACCAGGTATTCCAGTGAATCCTGCTAAAGACTTGCAGAAGCCCAGCCGGAACTTAGACGATCTTCGCGCATCCGCGAAATTCAGAGATTGAATCTCAAAATAAGTGGGGAATGATGTAGCATCTGACTTCTAGAGTATCAGTGCTCTTATATCTGGACAACGTCTGGATACGAGACTAGGGTAAAAAACTGTGTAAATAGCGTCTGTCTTAGTAGTTAGAAATAAATGTTAGTATTGTTAAACTAATCCGTTCTTATGGCATCCTGAACTTACCTGAATCCACACTGCAAAAAAACAACAGTTTTACAATATTTGAATGTTCAGAAATAATAAAATTGATTATTATTTTTATACGTGGCATTTACAGGTCGTAATTACGTTTCCGATTTCGGAAGTGTACCACAGAATGTAGCTGATGCCAAGACCAAGCTGCCTATAGCCAACATTTCGGAAGATACACGAGGAGCTATGCATCGAAGAACTAAGACATTTCTATTGCCGGCTTGCCCGGAGGTTTTGTGGTAATTTAAGAAACATTACCAACCCAGTTATCCGGGTTTACAATTATGACGTAAATAATGTAAGCAATAGCAAGTGGCCGATGGCCATACTCTGTAATAATCTTGAATAATTATTAAGTATTTCCTGGCTGCGTATGTGTACTTTTATTGTATGTATATTGTATGTTCTTAATCGTAATCTCTTATTAAGCACCGTGGGTTTCACTCTTGTTCCTTTTATCTTTGTCTAGTCTAGCTACTAAGTGTCATTTCAGTTATTTGCTGATTTACCATTCGCAACTGCCTATCTGTTCGACGAGGAGTAAGGTTCTTGACAACCCAGGCACTTTGGTGTCTCACTGTTTTCTCCGCGGGAGTTTATAGTCAACATCGACCAGTTGGGTCAGCGCTAAATCCCGGGAGTTTGAAGCTGAAGAATAAAAGCTCCGGAATCAGGAATCCAGGTAGATTTTAGAGTTCCAAAGGTGAGCAACATTTATATCATGCCTGATCACAGTCAGACGAATTTATATAACTTTACAGAACATCTGGATTGTTAGTAAATAAGAGAATATTTATTATATGGTTTTAAAAAAATAGTGATAAATTGAAAATTAGTTAAAATATTGCACATAACTTATGTTCATCTGCATTTCGTGCATGAAGCAGATAATCGTGAGGTTTTAAAGGTAATAAATTTCTGAAATTATACAAGAATGATAGACTATTTGCCTTTTTATTTCATTGACAGAAAAGAAGTTAAACTTATTCCCTTTTCTTTTCCTTTTGAAGTGGTTTTTATAATAAATGGAAATGAACACTGTGCTGCTTAAAATTAACTTTACTTGCATGGTTGAGGGAAAATATAACAGCAGATAAGTGTAAGGAAAAAGTGATTTCCGTGATATAAATTCAGTATATTAAATAAGTTATGAATATTATGAAATCATGCCACCTAATCACATAAATGAATGGCTATTAAAAATTAAGATTTAAGTCTTGGTACAGTGCAGGGTGCTAACCATTATTCACATGGAATTTAAATTTGAATTTTTAGAACTATTCAAGTGTTGCATGCTGCAATTAAATTATAATTTGCTAATTTTCACATTTATATCATGCCTGATCACAGTCAGACGAATTTATATAACTTTACAGAACATCTGGATTGTTAGTAAATAAGAGAATATTTATTATATGGTTTTAAAAAAATAGTGATAAATTGAAAATTAGTTAAAATATTGCACATAACTTATGTTCATCTGCATTTCGTGCATGAAGCATATAATCGTGAGGTTTTAAAGGTAAATAAATTTCTGAAATTATACAAGAATGATAGACTATTTGCCTTTTTATTTCAATGACAGAAAAGAAGTTAAACTTATTCCCTTTTCTTTTCCTTTTGAAGTGGTTTTTTTATAATAAATGGAAATGAACACTGTGCTGCTTAAAATTAAATTTACTTGCATGGTTGAGGGAAAATATAACAGCAGATAAGTGTAAGGAAAAAGTAATTTCCGTGAGATAAATTCAGTATATTAAATAAGTTATGAATATTATGAAATCATGCCACCTAATCACATAAATGAATAGCTATTAAAAATTAAGATTTAAGTCTTGGTACAGTGCAGGATGCTAACCATTATTCACATGGAATTTAAATTTGAATTTTTAGAACTATTCAAGTGTTGCATGCTGCAATTAAATTATAATTTGCTAATTTTCAAATTAAATTTTAGACATTAAATTTTTAATTTGCATCAAAGTAACGTAAAAACAATTACATGCAACAAGTATATTTTTATTGTGTACGTAAGTGAATTCTGATATTTATACATACTTGTTAAAATATATTTTACAGGATCCTGTGCTGCTAGAAAAAGAAACATGCAATTCCTCGGGCTGACCGAATACTTTCAGAGAAGGATGGTTATTCTTCTAATATTCTGCAATTTGGAAGAAATTTATCGTTACCTTTTGATACGTTTAATCCTTATCCAAGGCCATTCAATTGGATAAATCATATTATTTGAGTGATCTTTTAACACAACTAAAACTAAGTCATGAGCATGCCTATGAGACGTTGGAATAAAGCAAATAGAACAGAGTATTCGTCAAATGAAAAATACCAAATTAAGGTCATTCAATGTTAATGATATAGTGTATGTGAAATCTAAAAAAGTACATTCAAGCATATGTGTTCTGAAACGTTTTGTGTTATTTCGTCTAAAGCAAATGGATAAATTATGTTATTTGGGCACCTGACAATGATTTTTTGTCAGCCATTTAGAATTCATATCAGTTGCCTTCGTTTGGCTTCCAAACGATTCTCCCACTTTCATTCATCTTTATGTACTATCATAGAACATTATAACAAGTTATGCAGTATGTTTAATTAATATAGTTCGAAATTTATTGTTATGCCTCTTTTGTTGATTTCTGAATTGTGTGAGCATAATCATTAGAGTTTAAGGCTTGATCACCCTTAAATATCATTTCGAGATTCAACGACATTGTGCCTAACATATGCAAGCGTTTCATTTCAAAAATTTCCTAGTATGGTGTGATTATAGTGGTTTGTAATGTCCCTTCATCCTGTATGTGATCTATCTAATTAAGCGTAACTGGGGATGTAAAAAATTGTATTTTGCTTTATCATAGATATACTTCATTTGCAATTCTCTACTGTGTACTTATAATACGGTACATTAGAAAATTTTACGTACCACATTTATATCATACACTTATATGTATTTTGCATAAAAAGTTGCTTATGTGAAGACTGAGTTTACATGAATATATTTTTCATATTGAATTAAGGAAGATTTAAATAAGTGGTTAAATGTTCTAATATTAGAAATTTTGTTTTTATCTATATGGCATGGTTTGGTGATACCTAAATGATATATCATTCCATTTAAAATGTAATTTGTAATATGTATTTCAGACTGTTAGCTCCATAGTAATTGTCATGATTTTTTATGAGGCTGACACCATGATACTGGAATTTTTTATCATGCACATATTTATTTCCCCCCAAAAGGGGTGAATATCTGATGAGGTCACATTAAATTTATGTCTTTGGAATTATTACTGTTGTCTGAAAACAGATAACGGATTTCATCTGGTGACAAATTTTTTGCCAACAGGTTTGTTATAACGTGACTAAGAGATTTCATCAGATAACTCATTTCAGTTCAGTTCGTCTGCAAAGTGAGAGAAATATTACAATTGGTTGTTCTCACTGTGGAATATTTTCATTGCATTTCTTGTCTTCTGTATCTATCTGTTCCGACACCACGGAGAGTTAAGAAGACCGTATCACTGAAAAGTGACGTCACGGCAAAGAGACCCCATAACTCCGAGTGCGGGGTGGAAATGATGGTTTCTGTTAAGTAGAAAGATATATAACTTCCTTTGCCTCAGATCTGAAAGCGGCGTTTCGGCTAGTGTTTATATACTTCGTGCTTTTAATAAAGTTTTCTAGAGAATTACAGAAAACCGTATAGATAAAAGGAAACAACTATTCATTTTTATTATTCAGATGGATAATATCATATCATGTTTAGTCATGTTTTCATCGGCCAAAAATTAAAAAGTGACATATTAATTTTTTATTTTTTTTATTTCTACAAAATTTTCTATTCAGTATTTTAAAACTTTATATAATAATTATCTTCTAGTATTTAACTAGAAAGCGAAGTTAACAAAGTAATATTTAATAGCATACTTCTAACAAATATTAAAAATGAGAAAAATATTTTTGAAGTGGCTAAAAATATATTTACAAAAAATAACATTAGTTTCATTAATCCCAAATCTCCGACTTTTAGTTTCATGAAAAGGAAAGAATGAAAAAAGTTTTGATTCAAAAAACATTTTTATTAGCATTTCAAAGATTATAAAATATTAAAAATTCACAAAGAAAAAAACATACTCTATGTAGCGGATAAATGACATAAATGTGCTTTTCTTTAATTCCCTTATTTATGAAATTATTTATTTAGTATTACTGCAGTTTTTAATTTCAAGAATAACTTTGAATGAGTAATTAATATTATTATCCCATTCCTCAAAGCTCGAAACATTACAGAGCTTTAAAAAAGCATGAAAATGCGTTTTCAGTTCATTTCAGTTGAGTATTTAAAGTAAATTACAGATAAAAAGCTAAAACAAAACTCAAAGTTTAAAACCACTATGTATTAGTCAAACAAATTACCGCACCACTGCAGCAATTGAATTCCCTTCCGGATAAATTTAAATGCTATCAGCAAAAACTATAATAACAATAAAATTAGCTTTATGTATATTTACACATTATTTACGCCTAGAGTTAAAAAAAATCACCTAAATAAATCTGAATTTGCAATAAATAAAATAAAAATTACAATACGTATTAACACATTAGATGCAGCAAGACATTAAAGTTTCTACATTTAGAAAAATATGCACATAAGGAAATAACAAGCATTGAAATAAAAGTGCATTTCGCAATTCCTAAAATACATAAAGGAGTTTTGCTAAATCAAAAGCTTAATGTCTTGTGAATAGAATAAACTGCTACTTCGTCCTATCTATAGAATACATTTCCACACATTTATAAAAAAATTGCATGTTATCAAACGTATTGTTGATTTTCTTCTTAACTTTCGGTGGTGTCGAATGGGTATGGAAAAGAGTTACATGGCGATAATGGCGATGATACGCCAACAGTAGAAATGCAGATCGTTGTCTGCATTTTATTTCTAGTGCTCGTATGTAGTGTGTTTTAATTGTTTTAGCCATTTTTATTTTTTCTGCTGATTTACAGTGCATGCTATGTTATTTAAATTATGTTTTATATAATATTAAGTATAATTATGTTCTAGTGCTAATAGTTAAGCATTCTAAAATTATTTAAAATACAACCGGAGATTCAGTGATAATTGAAATAATATTTGTCTTCGAATGTATAGAATTAGAAAGCTAATTTTTTTCCCATTTCCTACGATTTTGAAACACACGTGAAGCAACTTTTATAGACAACAATTTTTCTACTTAGTTTGGTGTAAAACCTGTGTATTTTTATTATAATAAGTAAATTTCTGATGTAAAATCTGTTAATTATTTTTGATAGAAATATTTTATATTTAATATTTTCTGTTACTGCCATGGTCAAAACTGAATTTTTCTAATTTTAAATAATTTCAGTTTCAAATAGCTTTGTAAAATTATTTTTAGTTTTTGTGGCGTAAGGAATTTTGGCGTAAGGCGTTTCCTCTATCTCTTTCAGTGGATAATATAATTTGTATATTTTATTATTAAAACAAGGGATTACATTTTAGTTATGCAGTTAAATAATGGTTTTATATCTGTACAAAAATATTACGAATGTATATTGATGTCTGTATATTTTAATATAGCATTGACCTCTATTTTATGGTCAATGGCACTTGTTGTTGTGACTGTCTATGTAGTATGTTTGGGTAGCTTTCAGAAAATAAGTGGTTTTAGGATACTTGCAGATTCCTTTTTATGAAAATTAGAACATCCAAGAAGTTCTGTGACAAGTGTGTTTTCTCTCAAAGAAGGCAAGATCACCTGTGTACTATTTTTCTTCAATCTTATTTCATTATCTCTTGATTATTATGGCAAATAAAAGTATTTTTAAAGTATAATGATCATTATACATTGGTCATAATGTGTATTTATTAGTAACATAATTATGCTCTTATAAAGAAATTTATTAAGGATGTATTTAAATATATTGTTGCGTGCGTACGGGCTCGTTATGGACTGAATGCACAAGTCGTTAAAAAGTTAACAAAAATGTATTCTTTCCACAAGAAATACATCAAAATGCTGAAATATTTCTTCAGAGATATTTGTACACCATCACACTATCTCAAACGTTTAGCAAAACTCAATTCAAAGACAGAGAAACTAGTTCTATCTCAGAGCGAAATCGCAGCAGTCAATAACAGCATTAAGTAAACAAACAGTTCGCTTAAAACAACTACAACTACAACTGAGATGAGGTCTTTCAATTCGGCTTTTATAAGCTTTTTAATTATTCACTAGAACAATCTCAATTTTTGTGGATGGCAACAGTAATTATGAAATATTTTTTTATTAAATATTAAATGCACGCCCTCTTTTATTTTAATTTTTCCGTCGTAGCTTTCCTTTCAAAAATTCTCTCCGTTGCACGAGAAAATAAAACAATTTTAATTACAGTTCTAAATAAATAGCTAAAAAATTATGAAATCCGTAACACTGCCGCCTTCCCAAGGACTGCACGTGCCGGGCAGTACAGTC
Source organism: Stegodyphus mimosarum (assembly GCA_000611955.2). NCBI lineage: Eukaryota > Metazoa > Arthropoda > Arachnida > Araneae > Eresidae > Stegodyphus > Stegodyphus mimosarum. The sequence goes on from KK114480.1 coordinate 8,775, forward strand.
CTTGTACAGGAAGCCAAACTTACAACTAAGGTATCAATGCAATAATAAACATTACGTAACAATAACAAAATAAATAATAATTGCAATAAGTAACTTTCAGCAAATCAAATACTATTAAACGCTAAATACAATTGAAATACTATCAATTGTATTTAGCGTACACTAAATACAAATACTAAATACAAATACTAAATACAAATCAAATACTAAATACAAAAAGGTTCGTAGTCTTATGCTATTTACATTACTATTTACAATTACGTACACCACCTACTATGGCTATAGTAAGGAACTAACCCGTCGTAATGAACGACTTTAGGCTTAGAGTTCGATGACTTACGGATCCGAACCTCGACGTCGTTCAGCCTGTTTAGCACTGTATAAGGACCATCCCAAGGTGACCGTAGTTTCGGAGAAAGTCCTTTTCTACGAATCGGATTCCATAACCACACCTTGTCTCCTTCTTTGAAACCATGTCCAGTAGCCCTCGTGCGTAGAGGGCCTTCATGTTCTCCGGCGCCAAGTTGACTCGCTCTCGTGCAAAATTGTGCATCACTTCAAACCGGCCTGGCCTGGAGATCCTGAATGTGTTCCTCAGGCAATGAAGGCGCATCCGGAGGGCGACCAAACAAAAGATCACATGGCAGGCGAAGGTCACGACCGAAAAACATCTGAAATGGGAATAGCCGGTAGTCTCGTGGATAGCACTGTGGTAAGCCTGTAAAAACAGTGGAAAATTTTTGTCCCAGTCCTGTTGGTTTCTAGAAACCACTAACGAGAGTTTATTGAAGTTGGTTCGATTAAACCTCTCTACCATGCCGTCCGACTGGGGAATGTAAAGGCGTCGTTTGAATTTTGTCAATGCCGAGTAGCTTGCAGAGTTGTTTGATTACAGCCGAGGGAAATTCCTTCCCTGATCCGAATGTAACTGAACAGGCACTCAGAACTTGGAAATCCAGTGCTGTAGCATCATCTCTGCTACTGTGACACCCTCTTGATCAGGAATAGGATACGCTTCAGGCCATTTGGTGAAGTAATCAATGATAACGAGGATGTATTTGTTGCCATCAGCAGTTCGTGGCAGAGGTCCTAAGATGTCAAAGGCGATACGTTCAAAAGGTGCTCCTACATTGCAACGTTGCAACTTCCCTCCGCTGCGTTTCTTCGGTCCTTTCGGACTTGCACAGGTATCGCAAGAAGTGCCTTATGCAGGTCTGCTATGTAGCTCTTTAAGGACGTCATCTTGGGAGTAGCAGCTGCCAGCGGAATGTCATTTCCGTCATCCGATTCGAATTTTTGGTACAAGATGGGGTTCTGAATATGGAGTGAGTCCCAGAGAGCTCAATATTGTTTTGTCGTGGGACTATAGTTCGAAATGTCCTGCCAGGTAGGTTTTCTGTTTGGGACCTCCATTAAATCAACTATGGATTTAATGATACGGTCTTTCATGTGGTCTTTCCTGATTTTCTTGTCACTCCATCGATATCTTGGTATCTTATCAATCTACAAAGAGGGAAAGAAAGACTGGAGTTTTAATTTCGTAATTACTAATTCAGCCCCTAATTAGCATAGCTCTCTGGCACTTTCAGTTTCGCTCATGTCTTGAGAGGAGGATTACGTGTATATAATTTTCAGGATTTTTCGACGAGCATAACCGGAGTTAACAACTTTATTGTTTTTACTCTGGACTTGGAATAATTACATTCTCGCAACGGTATTTCCGTGCGTGGTGTTTACTAACAAAATGCAGTGTTGTGTTACAATATTTGGACTACACAGTATCAACAGCAGTTCTAATACAGAAGAAGAACAGAAGAAATTTAGCAACCCAAGGTAGTCGAATTAGCATAAATTAAGATCCTAATTAATTTCTAAAGTTCATTTTCAATTAACAGTCTTATATTACATGCACGTTATTCTCTACACATTAGGAAAGTTTAACAAGATTTAGTAGTTTATTCAAGTGTTCTAACTAACGACTCTAAGTTGTAGATAAAGTGTGCTTGATTTAATTAACTTAATTAATTAGCTTAATTAAGATGTTGTTCTTGTAATTTCGTTTTAACTAGTGACGTTGTAGTGTTAGACAACAGTTTCTGGTTTATCCAATAGTTTGAATGTACGTATGTTAAAGTAGGGTAGACCAGGATTTGTGTACGCGTAATTAATTAACTTAATTAAGATATTTCCTAAGTGAATTTGTTTGGGTTGCGCTGTCGTCCTATAGAAAACAGTTGACTGATATAGCCAATAGTTCGAATATATGATAAATAGGGCATTTTGGCAACTGTGAGCGCGTAATTAATTAACTTAATTAATTTACCTAATAAAGAATTTCTACGTGATATTGTTTTGATAGCGTTGCAGTATATTCTGTAACGTGTTTGTTTTAATGCCAATGGAATACATATTGCTTAAGTTTTTAATTGGTTTTAACTGGATTTTAATTGAATCTATAAGGTATAGCTCCCACATTCTTAGCGTGCCTTCGTGGTGTAATGGTCAGCACACTGAGCCGGTATTTCAGAGGTCCGTGGTTCGATTCCCGGCGAAGGTCTTGCACATTTTTCATCATT
>KK114480.1:19315-33776 GCA_000611955.2 Stegodyphus mimosarum
CTTCCAGAATGTCGTCAATTCTAGGAAGAGGGTAACTGTCTTTTTTTGTAACCTCTTTCAACTGGCGATAGTCAACACAAAATTTGGTTGACCCGTCTTTCTTCTTCACCAGGCCGATGGAAGATACCCAGGAACTTGCTTAAGGCTCGATGACATTGCTTTCTTGCATGTCCTTTAAAAGTGTTCCCACCTCTTCCTGTTTCGCAATCGGCAGACGTCTTGGATGTTGCTTGATTGGTGGATGATCACCAGTATCGGTTCTATGTTAGTGAAACTGGTTCGACCCAAGTCAGAAGACGAGCAGGAGAAAACATTTTGAAGATTTTTCATGACAGGCTCGGCAGCATTCCTTTCTTCATCGTTTAATTGCGCATTCTGCAATGATTCCGATGTAATGCTCTCTGAAGACACGGTTTCTGGTATGTTACTTTTTCTTTCAGCGCTGATTACTGGAGTACATTCTACAACCACTTCACCTTTCTTAACAACTCTCGCCTTGTCAGTTACACTCATGGACAAAAAAATTAGCGCACCAAGAAATAATTGCGGGATCGTAACGAAGCTTGCAATGAAGGTACATGTCGGGGAGATATGCAAATGATTAGTAATACAGCCTGATTGTGCATTACGTATACCGGTAGAGAGCGTTGAACGTCGTACTCTGTGGAGTATAAAACAGGTAACCGAAGCTTTGTTTGAGAGTGCTGAATCATTTACAAAGCAAGAGGTGAGGTAGACATATCATTACGCCGTGTTTGAAGACAATATGAGCAGTTGTCGAAGTTTGAGAGGGGGAAAATCGTCGGGATGATGGAAGCTGGGTGGTCAGCTAGGCGCATAGCTCGTCAATTAGGCCATTCTGATTGTGTTGTGAAGAGGTGTTGGGACCAGTGGACCCGAGAGATGTCATGTACACGAAGACCAGGCTCAGGACGCCCTCGACAGACCAGTTGTCGAGAAGACCGCCACATCGTAAGAAATGCACGCGTACAGCCAACTGCTTCATCGGCCGCCATCCAGGCACAGGTAGCACCTTCACTAGGGGCCCCTGTGTCTTCTCGAACCATACGACGGCGCCTGGCGGAAGGGCAATTGGTATCGCGGCACTCATTACGTGTGCTGTCCTTGATGCCCACCCATCGACGCCTTCGTTTAGTCGTTTAGAGTGGTGTCGAGTACGAGGAAACTGGACTGCAGCGGAATGGAACCAGGTCGTCTTTAGCGACAAATCCAGCTTTAGTCTCGGCAGTGATGACAATCGTGTTCGTGTGTAGAGAGCCCGTGGTGAACGTCTCAATCCTGCCTTTGCTGTACAGCGACACATCGCTCCCTCAGCTGGTGTGATGGTATGGGGTGCCATTGCTTACAATACACGGTCACCCCTAGTATTGTTCTGTGGCACCATGACAGCCCAGCGATATGTTCATGAAATCCTGCAACCACATCTGTTGCCACTCATGCAACGGCTCCCAGGAGCCATTTTTCAACAAGACAATGCTCGGCCTCATACGGCAAGGGTGTCACAAGACTGTCTCCGCACTGTTACTACCCTTCCTTGGCCTTCCCGATCCCCAGATTTGTCTCCAATCAAGCATATCTGGGATCATTCGGGACGACGAGTTGGGCATCCCACGAGTTTGAATGAACTAGAGGCAAGGTTACAGCAACTATGGAACACAATTTCTTAAGACATCGTACAGAACTTGTATGACTCAATGCCCGATCGTATCGCATCATGCATTCGCGCTAGAGGGGGTCCAACGGAGTATTAACTCCTCCGTTCTTTTGCCTTTTTCTCTGAAATAAATTATCCTTTATCTTTGATTTCCTTATCATTTACTTATATCAAAGCAGTCATTACGTATGTAAAATTTCGTTTCATTTTGACGACTCCTTCTTGGTGCGCTAATTTTTTGTCCATGAGTGTACATTGGCAACTCTTACAGGGATAACGGTCCTCGACAGGTCGACGAGAGCTGAGTTTATTTGTACCCCTTTAGGGCTATCACAATTCTTGGGATATTCCATGACGCCGTAGCAGAAATTTCTATTTTCGGCGAGGGATCCAGGAAGTAAAATTTCTGTTCTTGCCGGTATTGTGATATCGACTTGAGCTATGATTTTGTGGATAGATTTCATTCCTTCATCATTAATCCCGAATAAGGTTATGTCCTCAGAGGCAGAATGCAGTTCGTTATTTTAAAAGTCCAAGGAAAAATTGTATGTTCTTAGAAAGTCCAAACAGATTATGCAAGGGTCTGTAATTTTTGCTCCATATGCCGTGTGATGGTAAGCCGCACTTCCAAATGTGATCCTAACGTTTAAGTTTCCTTCGATTTCGTTCTTCTCGCCTGAGACAGCCTGGAGGGTAACGCAGGGCGGCGTCCAGATGACTTTGCTTTTCAATTGTTCAGTCACATCTTTTCGAATGATGGTAACATTGGCTCCTATGTCAATGGTCATATTGCAAGGAACTCAGTCCCCCCCGGGGGTTGACTCAGGAGAATTCCTGGGAAGTACTGGCTAGGATCTGTACTTAGACAGTCTCAACCACGGGGGTAAAATATCATGCTCCATATGCCGTGTGATGGTAAGCCGCACTTCCAAATGTGATCCTAACGTTTAAGTTTCCTTCGATTTCGTTCTTCTCGCCTGAGACAGTCTGGAGGGTAACGCAGGGCGGCGTCCAGATGACTTTGCTTTTCAATTGTTCAGTCACATCTTTTCGAATGATGGTAGCATTGGCTCCTATATCAATGGTCATATTGCAAGGAACTCAGTTGATATTTCCCGTTATGAAAAGCCATTACTCCGGCCACTCACTGCAGAAATCTGAAGCGCTTTAAACTGGAGCTTTTCATTATGTGGCAACCTCCACCCCGCAAGATCGCCACTAATTGGTTTCCTTCCTTCTTGAGAGGTACAGCCCTGGAGTGTTCAGCAGTTTCTTCGTATGTGTGCTTCAGTACCGCATTTCTATTTCTTTATAGTCGGCCTCTTGTGCCCTATATTCCGTTGCAAGGCGTTCAGTTGTCTTGTTAAATCATCTAAGTGAGCAGCCATTTGAACCACTAGTTTTTGGATTTTCACAGCTCTGATTGGGTGTCGGTCTTTGCAAGTTGCTTGCTGTGCTTCCTCGAATTTCACGGCGTACACCAGAGCACTTTGTAAGTCCTTCACATCAGCCATTCTCAGTGCTTTCTGTGTATCAGGATCCCGAATGCCGTCGATAAAGTACTGCAGAGACAAGATTTCCCTTGTTTCTCTCGGACACTGCGTAAAGGCGAGATGGGACAGCCTTTCAACATCCATGGCAAGCTCTTCGAGTGTTTCGGTGGACTTCTGTTGACGGGATTTTAATTGAAGCCTACTGCAGTTTTTCAAACATTTCTCTCCGAAGCGCAGCTCCAATGCACCGGATAGAGCTTCGAAGTCTAGTCTCTGGTTTTCGCAAAGAGTCTGCAGGATATCCAGTGCTTTCAGAGAAAGGCGAGATGACAGGCCTTAGCTTGGAGAAGAGTTTTACTCTCCTAGATTTAACTCTTCTCCTAGCTTTAATGTTCTTCCATTGATCGTGTAATTTGAATTCAAAATCCAAAATTCGTAACACCAAAAATTGTTGCGTGCGTACGAGTTCGCTATGGATTGAATGCACGAGTCGTTAAAAAGTTAACAAAAATTTATTCTTTCCACAAGAAATAAATCAAAGTGCTGAAATATTTCTTCAGAGGATTCGTACAATATCACAATAACTCAAACAATTAGCAAAACTCAATTCACAAACAGAGAAACTAATTCTATCTCAGAGCGAAATCGCAACGTCAATAACAGCATTAAGTAAACAAACAGTTCGCTTAAAACAGCTACAACTACAACTGAGATGAGGTCTTTCAATTCGGCTTTTATAAGCTTTTTAATTTTTCACTAAAACAATCTCGATTTTTGTGGATGGCAACAGTAATTATGAGATATTTATTTATTAAATATTAAATGCACGCGCTCTTTTATTTTTATTTTTCCGACTTAGCTTTCTCTTCAAAAATCCTCTCCGTTGCACGGGAAAATAAATCAATTTTAATTACAATTCTAAATAAACAGCTAAATAAATATGAAATCCGTAGCAATATCTATTTAGTTCAGCTGTGCTTCTGTTAAACACTAAGTTAGAAAGAATATCAACTCTCTGTAAATAGAAATACTAATTTAATTATACAGCAGTTTAATTAGTTTTAAGTAAATTATAAAAAACTGATAATTACATTTGTCAGGACTGAGTGTTCTGTGCGTATTCTTGGCAAACATCTTCGTGAACAGCTGAAAAGTCTGTAAGTCCTGATCTGGAACAGGGAGCTGAATGCAGCTATGTTCTAGTTGTAGATACTGTGCTTCAGTTGTATAATAACTGCATTTGAAAGGGATTTAAAATCCTCTTTTATTAAATCAATATTATTTACAAATCACTTTCCAACTCGGGAGGGATACAGAAAGTAAAAGACCACACTTGGGTCTAAATGAACAATCAGATAAATTTAAACTAAAGCTAAATAGAAATTTGATTAATCTTTGCTCACAGAGCTAATCGCGGAGTTGGCGTCTAACTAAATGTTGCGTAGCAAGAATTACTAATACTAGCGCACTTGGATTTATTTCAATAAGCAATCACGTAGTAAGCACTATGGCTTAGAATTTAGCTGCTAGCTGGTCACGTGAGCGTCGAACAGAATGACCGTGATCTGAGACTAAAAGCTCTCTCACACTGAGAGGTTTCTACCACTGGTTTAAATAGTATTTGGCTCTACTTCAAATTAGCATAAGCTGAAAACGCGCGCTTCTTCTGACGGGAAGTTGAAACATGAGAAGAGATAGAAAGATTTAAATTAAAATAATACCCTGTTAGTTTAACTAAAACCTTACATACTTTCCGCCAGAATTGCGGTAGTTAAACTACTGTGGTCCAAACGGACCATGTTGAAACTCGCAATTCTAAACAAATAGTCAAAATTTAACTCTTCTAAACTTAGGCCAACCCTTAATAGGCAATATCTGTTTGTGAAAATTATTTACAGACGAAACTTGCTTTCTACATCATTCTTCAAAAAAAATTTTTTTCATCCAAGTCTTACTCCTTTCAGCAAAATCTGGAAGGAAAGGAATTTTAGTACAACATAATAACAGTAATTTCTAGTTAACATTCTTTATTCTTACCCGTGTAAATTCGCACACACACATTATCATTCAAGCACCATTAAATTCTTCCCCCAATGCTCTCTCACCGGTGTTGGATGAAAAGCAAACCGCCATTGCGGGTTTTCTATGTTCGGGGGTGTTCAAATCTCCCACCTACGATCGACTAACATTAGTTAGAACTTGACATACGAGCCCGCGAAAGACGCCCTATAACCAGCTAAACCTGAGGTTCTCACTAGCTTTATGTCTAACACTTTAAGTGTATTTGGTGGAGAGCCTATTTAACAGTTGCATTCTAAAATTACTCAAACTTTAACTTTTCATGCATACAATTCGCAGTTTGCACATATAATGCTTCATTCACATTGATATTGCACTTAACGTGCATTGTTAGCATAATTTACATTTTATGAAACTTTAACAATTTCATAGCACTCATGAAATACAAATGTAGGTTAAATTTCTAAGTTTACAGCAAGTGCTTCCTATTCTTTTCTCAAGGTACTTTCCTAAAATATCACATTACACTGAAGTAATAGTCCATGGACTAAATCGTGTTCTTCCATTTTCCGACTTTTCATTCTAGAAATTTTACAAGTCTTTCGACAAAGCATACTACAAAATCATTTAGTTAAACATTTTTTTAAGCAATTCATTGCTTTTACAAAATTAATCCATTAACAATGCTTCAGAATCTACTTTACAAATATTAAGTAATTTTAAGTCTTTGCAGAATTACAATTTTTAAACAAAAACATTTTTCTTTCAAGATAAGTCTTTATCGCCTACTTGGCGTAAAACTCAACCTCGCTTGAGGTGACCCTGCAACTTGCAGTACACTCGAAAATTAACTAAACTTTGGAATAAGAAATACTACTTATCTTGTTGTAGTCAGCCATCCTTTTCTTGGCTCAATCCTTGAAAGTTGGGTAAATTGAAGCTTGGGCCAGTTTCCTTGACTTTGGTTGTTGACCATTTTCCGCTTGTTGCTCCTTCCTCTTCCTTTTGAAAATCCCTTTTTCCATTCTGGGGTACTTGCGCTGGGGAGGAAGTTGCTCTGCAGGGCGTTTGCTGGACTGGGCCCTTCGCTCCTGGTTCCTGCTGCATTCGGGACGTTGATTCTCCACCTGCAACCGCGGCTGCTTGCTTCTCAGGCACCTCTCCGATGTTTCCGCAGTTCTCTTGGCTACTTTGGGCTCTCCTTGCCCATTCTGTTTTGATCTTTTATTACTTGGGCCTGCATCGTCAGTCTTTCTTTTGAATCCACACTTTTGGTTCTTATTTGTTCTACTTTGTTGAGGGGAAACTTTATTTTTCTGACTTTTTGAAGCCATTTTTGGTGGTTCCTGCTGTTTTCGCTGAGGTAAATCTTCTATGTGAATAGATTGCCTCGCATCCTGAAAAAAATCTTTAAATATGTCCATTTTATTTCGATTATAAAATGGTTTAATTTGGTCAACATTCGCAGTAATTCTTTACCCATCATTTTTCTTTAATATAACAACTGCCTGTGTAACTTTCTTATGTTTATTAATTTAAATTTAAGATATTGCTACGCAACAGCTACCTATTTATTAAGCAGTAACAGATATTCTTTAATGTTTATTTTACTTTCCTCTTTTAATTACAGTATTTAGGTTTGAATAAATTATACTTAATTTCTTAATCTGAACTATAAATAAGCCTTTTTCCCATGTTAAGTTCAACTTTACACAATGCGATTTTACCATATATACATTGTGTTAACGACAAAGCTGTTCCTAAGCTGCCCGCGTACTTTCCTAAGACTGCCACACCCAAATTAAAAAAAATACTCAACGATTAATAAAATTTTTATTTCATACTCTTTAAGTACTTACATATGACTTAGTACTTACATACTTGCACTGAATTTAAAATATTTAGGCGTGGTATTGCGAGAGTCCGGACACCCGTATACTTTTATGTTGTGCATCCCACTAAGAACGGCCCTGGTTAACGACATAACCCTGGGTTTGACAAGGATTTACTATTTGTCATACAGATATCATTAAATTATATATTTCCAGATGGCAATTTTGCCACTCATCTAATATCCAGCGATAAAGAGATAGATGTTGGATAGGGACTTCTGTATACTGGATCAGATGATTCATTCATTTAAAATTTTCCTTCAACTTACCTAAGAAATGAATTATGAACTTGACAAACTTGATATTCAGTGACAAACCTGAATAGAAATAACATTTATCTAAACTGGACATTTTACATGTCATTTCACACATAAAGGTGTACGAGCCTTTCTTTTCTTCATGATTCAGAAGAATTCATGTTTCATTGTTTTTCATTTCAGAAGAATTCATGTTTCATTGGGGGTCACCTGTTTGAAAGACTACAGTACATCACCACCTCATGATAAATTTTTAAACTTATTGGATTGATTGGTATTGGAAGATGACTCAGCATTATTCAGATGGCCACAAAGGTCTCCTGACCTTACACCATGGCCATTTTAACGGATGGGTACTTGTTCATATCACACCAAATAATGCTGTAAAGATGATACTGCCTTATACCCTGTGATTTATTACTTTGGGGATGTGCTTAAGGCAACCTTCACGTGCTCTTATTGCTAGTATAGCCTGTCTGGTGACCATCAGCAGGGAAATTTTACAATGTATATGAGTAGAATTGGGATATTCTGTGGACATGTACCATGTAACAAGAGGAACACTCACTCAACCTTTAAAGTACAATGTCAAATTTGACAAACCTTCATTTCATGTCTCATTTTTTTATTTGTAATATGTTATAAAATAAAACTTATGAATCATGCAATATCTGTGTATTTATAAATTTTATTGTAATATATCTCACTGCATGCCTTTCTCTTGAAACTGCTGTATTAATTTATTTGATTAAACTGCACCAAATCACCAAATCACAAACAAAATTGAAATGCTGTAATATTTGTAATAGACTGGCTGTTCCAATGAAACAGATGATTAATTCATTTAAAATTTTCATTCAACTTATCTAAGAAATGAATTATGTTCTTAAGTTTGGGCATAAAATTTTAATATCCAATCCTTGTCCTTTATCTGATTTCACAGTATATCATGTATACATGACTAATCAGAATTTGTCAACAGTTCATTAAAAATATACATATAATAAAGTAAGCAATCTTCATAGCACACCAAATAAATTTAATGCAATATTTTGAGTAATATCTTATTGTGTAGGTACACATTTGTTTCCAACTCATCAGCTCTTTTCTATGCAACCTTTTTCCAAAACAGACAGTAAATATCTCTTTATCTGAACATTTCCAACCACTGACTACTTTTTGAAAAAAGTGAAAGAAAGAAAAAAAGAATATCTGGAAGAAAGATAAAAACTAACAAAGCAGGGGGGAATAATACATATTTTTACCCAGTTTGAGAATGGTACAGAACACTTTAGAAGACTTTAATTTTATTAATCCCTCAAAGATTCACGAAAAGAGAGTCGGAAAAAAAAATGAGGAAAAAAAATAAAAATAGACAGTAGATGTAAAAATGTCAAATTAAGTACAGCAAAACTGAACATGTGGTAAGTAATGATGCAACTAAGGCTATATACATGATCCTAACAAAGAAGTAAACAATTATTGACAAAACATGTTGCTGTTGTTGTTGGTTATGCTCACTTGTCTGACGAAGTCAGCCCAAGCCCACGAAATTCCTCGTTGCAAGGAGCGCAAGATTACGCCTGTCGTTGGCAACACCCTTGAGCACATAACAGGCGACACGATTTGGCTCAGTTCCGCTCCAAATTTTAATGGAGAGCACCCCAGGGGGGGAAACGGGTCCGATGGTCTCCAACCCCTCTCCCCTTCCACCAAACCACATGAGGACTTTCGGCTCGCCGCATATTTGAATGCCTCACCGACACTATACATTTACAAACATCCATGCGTTCTCCGGGATTCGAGCCCGAGCCCTTCGCAAAGCCTTCACCGACGCTAACCATTATACCGCTTGGACGGCTCACAAAATATTGTCAGCAGAAGCCATGGTATCATTTCATCACAAGTACCAACAATTAAAACATCACTGTACAAGTTGTTATGTTTTATTAATTATGCCAAAGCATTTAACTCTCTATAAACTGCATTTTAATTACACATTGTCAATTTATAAATATACTTACTATCTGTACAATGGAGAGAAAATTTATGTGAGGTCTTTTGAAAATGACCAGCACATTTGAAATTAAATAATGACACAGAAATCACTAAAAGTATGTTTTCTGAGATGGCCACCTCCATAAAAACAAAACTGTTTAGAGTAATAGGTTATCATCTTTGGAAGGTCAGATTGCATATTCTTTGGAAAAACATACACTGGTTTAAATGTGATCATGTTTGTCCATATCTGTTTTGATAGCATGAACTGAATGGTAATATTAGGTGATGAGAAATAATATCCTTAAAAAATTCAGTGCAATTTAATAGAAACATAAAACTGCATATTTTTCAAAATACTTAAATTTAGAAATACGAGCTAAAACATCTGTAATAGTTGACTTTACATATTTGTCATGAAAAAGTTCATTTACAAACTGTTCATAATAACTGTTCCTTAAAACTCTCACCAATGCTATGTCCTAAATGAGCAGCAGTAAGAAAATTTTCATCATCATTACATTCAAAGCCATTTTTTTCGTATGTTGTAATTGGATGTGTTTGAGAAAGTTGTAGAGACATTAGGTTTATTTCGAAGCAGGAGTCATGAAAAATATGCACTCCCTTCGCCGGAAATCGAACCACGGACCTCTGAAAGACCGGCTCAGTGTGCTGACCATTACACCACGAAGGCACGCTAAGAATGTGGGAGATATACCTTATATACTCCCCTTTTTAAAGGGCGACTAGGGTTTTAGGGGACCTAGTCGCCAAATCCTGGGTGTGGAGAATCATTATCCACCACCTTTTTTAGTTCGGGCGCCAGTGTAGAGACGTTAGGTTTATTTCGAAGCAGGAGTCATGAAAAATATGCACTGCCTTCGCCGGGAATCGAACCACGGACCTCTGAAATACCAGCTCAGTGTGCTGACCATTACACCACGAAGGCACGCTAAGAATGTGGGAGATATACCTTATAAAGTGACTGGTTTTGCCATCAGTAAAAGTTATCCTGCTTAAAACAGTTCATTATTATGCTTTCTGAAACACTGTTTCGAGGTATACATTTAGTAAATGCAGAAAATGCATCAAAGAGATTAGTTTTCCTTACTAATAGGTTTGCATTAAAATTTTCCTCATCATGAAGAATATTGCTCACCTCGTGAAGATCATATCCTTTCATCTCTCTATAATAATCCCTTCAAGACAGAGTTGAAAAAAAGATATGTTTTTGACAAGGAATAAAACTTCAGTATACTTTAGGGAGATATAATGGTACTGTTCTGTTATCAGGACCGAATAAAGAAATGTATGTAGGTATGGATGGATGTGTTCGCGTATGCATGTATATATGTAAGTACGAATGTATGCGTGTGTGTATATATACGTATATGCATACAAACATTCAATTAATTAATGAAAATTCATTGTAATCTAAATAAATTTCCTAATACTTGTGCAATAGCTGTAAAGTAATATAATAATAGTTTATTAAGAAATAATAGTTTATTAAGAAAGAGTATATTATCTTCTAATATAAAGTTAGTGGAAGTATCTAAATGAAGTAATCCAGAAACATTGAAAATTGAATCCCGAAAAATTTACTTCATTCAGATACTGCTACTAACTTTATACTGGGAGATAATATACACTTTATTACTTAGTTAAGAAATTATATATACAAATATATGCACATGCACACATGCATACATTTCTGAACTGGTCTCGAAAACGGAATAGTACCAATATGTTTAGCGACACAACACCATTCAGATGGAAGGTAACATTCAATTATCTTAGAGTTTCTAAATTCATTCATTAAAAACTTCTATCACTATGTACACCTGATATTACTGTTTCATAATTTCCTATTCATTAAGGAAAAAATTAAATACATTGCAACATTTTGATCATATTAAATGACACAATGACTAGGCAATTTCTTACGTTTTTGTACAGTACCGATGGGACTTTGACATTTTCATAAGCTCAAAAAATTAAAGTTAGGTTTTTAGAGGAAGAGAAACCTTTAAATATTTATCAGATCTTAAGTTTGGTGTCATTCATTTCACAAATTATAGTAAATTATGCGAAAGTACAATTACCAACAAAACTGCATTTAATTTGTAGCATTAAAACAGAATTTTTAAACATACAAGTATTTTCAGAATTAAACATTTTCAGCGCTTTTATAATAAAAAACAAAACTCACTTTTGCATCTTATTTTAATAGTGTTCAATCAATATGAGTTTATATTTTTAAATCCAAATTTCCTCACATTATTGGAAAAAATAATATGAAATGCTGATTCTGAACTATACAAATATTAAAATTTGAGATCATGTAATTTTATTTGTTATATTTCTAGCAGGAATAAATGCCATTTCAAAGAATACCGAAAATGAAAGTTCTCACATATTTTAACAAACCTTTATCAGTGAATTAAACTGAACTATCATCGGAAGATATTTATTAACAAGCAATTACTACAGCACCATCGTACCCTAACATGAAGTCTTCCATATTTGTTTATATCACATGGTTATATGTTAACATTTGCCATAATTCAACACAATGCATGGTAAGTAGCCAAATATAGCAACATAGCCCCAAAATAGTCACATGATGGTACACTTTTCCGTACACATTTGGGGTTTGTCTGTACATAATTGTGACGGACTACTATTCTGCTAAGCTTCAAATGTAAATTAATAATTTTGGGTTATGACCGCTGTCATAACCCAAAATTAGGCTTAGCCGCACTTAAAAAAACTTTTAAATTGTTGATAATTCCACAATTATTGCATGCAGGTTAACTAAGGGCATAAAAATCTTAACCGAAAAATAAGAACAACATAACACAATAATGTTTAAAGCAAAAAATGCATAATTTACAAACTAATAAGAATAAAGAAACTGAGCTCACTAAGTCGAGTGACAGAGTGTGTATATATATATATATATTTGGGGAGGCCGATTGCAACCAAAATGCGAGGTGCACATCTACATGTTGTAGCAGCCCTATATACAAAATTTCGACGTTCTGAGGCTACTCGTTTTTGAGTTATACGAGATACATACAAGCGTACGTACGTAAGCACAGGCGCCCCGAAAAAATCTCTTCAGAATCCATTTTAAATCAATTTTATAATTATTTGGGGCTAAAAGAGTCCTTTGTTCTGTCCTCACTTTGTCACTCAAAAACATCGTTAAATTGCATTCAATAGCAGTCAAAATAGATATTTTCTTTGAAATATGGTACCCGAAATTTTTCGCAATTACAATATTTCCTTTCTACTTCGTACAAAGAAGTAAAAAATAACTTATGACGAACATCAGGTGGGGACTTATTAAACTAGAGTAGAAAATTTTAGATTTTATCTTTTTCGTCGGCATATTAAAGGGGGAAAAAACCACCTTACTCTTTACAGATGTTTGCGAAAACTGCATTATTTATGTCGTATCAATTTATTTAATGTGAATGTAACTTGCATACCAAAAGCACGTTAATCTTCAGTTTTTCCTGTTTATGACGGTCCGATGATCATTTACTAGAGTCACTTTTAGAACGATACCGCTGCCTTTGTACGAGATGCCTCTTATATGCCAAGGCAAAAACCTTCCCAACGGTCCAGCATTAAGTCGTAAATACCTAAACATGGCATAAAGCGACAGTTACGTTGTCAGCTTCAATCAAGCAACCTTTACAAATGTTTTGTGACAGTCATGAAATAAAGTTTCATCATGAAGTACGGTTTTAATTTGCTTTTCTCATGAATGAAAGATGAATTAAAATCGCTGCGTCGTAACGCAAAATCACTTCAGTTGCTTAAATATCGACATAGTTACATTTAAACTTTCTTTAGGACTAAATATTTAACATGAAATTCGAAGTCTTAGTTATTTAATTTGCGCCATTATATACGCACTTAAGAAACTTTATGTGAAAAATTTTAATAATATTTCAAACAAAAAAGAAACGAAACAAAAACTATACTCCTATACGAAAGTATAAAGTTAGTTATAATGTCATTAAAATTAATTCGTTTAAAACGGGTTCCAAAATGGTTTTAAAATGGATTTAGAAGAGAAATTTTCGTGACATCTGTATGAATGTACACTGCTGTAACATCTTTAAATATTGTTTTTAATCTTTTTAACAATTTAAATAGACGAACATTAATATGTATCTGAATGGCAGCGTTTTAAATGCACGAAGAATCTAATTATATTTTATTTTAAAAATAGTTTAGACTAGGTTTTCTTTTGTTGTTTGTATGTCGCCATTTTAAATGTTAAATAAAGTTTTTGCTGTGTTCCATCAATGGAGTTTGCTTCATTTGCGAAAGAAGTATCACAGTCTTAATTATTTTCGGAGGCATCTACCGACTTCGAATAATCGTGCGTATTTTTATATTATTAGTTCATCACTAAACGCAATATTACTTATACAGATTATTACTTCTGGTTAATACTGAATTGCTTTATTGTATCAGTTCATCACTGAACGTAATATTATTAATACCAGATTATTACTTCATATTAATATTGAATTGCTTTATTTTATTAGTTTACCACTGAACGTAATAATATTAGTGATACGAGGTTATTACTTTCTTTTAATATTGAATTGCCTTATTTTACTACCGTATTGGATAGTATATTTAATATTCATTTTAGTTGTACAACAAGTAGACGTATATAACGTATCCATTGTTCTATGTTGTTATTTTTATTTTAGTCGGAATTAATGTGGCAGAGAGTATGAATTTCATATAATTTAAACATCTCATTTTTGAAGTTTGTGTATTTAAGAGAGTGCACTTAATTTCGTGATTCCTGAGAGCATTAATTAATTACAGTAATTAAACTGAGCTATTTTAAGGAAGGATAAAAGCAGAGTGTTCACAAATTTTAAAATCAGAAATAAACTCCTATTTAGGAAGAGCTCGTAAAGAAGATTTGCAAAATCTTTCGCGGCTGAACTGGGAGTTCATGTGACTGCAGATTTAAAAATAGTCGATTTAAAACAGAAAATTGTTGAAAGCAGAGATTCTGACGAACTATTTGTTAGAGCAGTCTTAGACACGATAATAGAAGGACGGAAAGAGAGGGAGGAAAGGGAA
>KK114480.1:33811-102989 GCA_000611955.2 Stegodyphus mimosarum
CGAAGAAGGCAGGAAGAAGCAGAAGAGCGGAAAAGGAAAGAATGGTACGAATTAGAGAGATTAACCCCTTAACGCATTTCTCACACGGTGATTTTTTGACCGAAAATTAGAAATTAATGTGTGCCTTAAGAGGTTAAGACTTGAAGCAGAGACAAAGTCTCAAACTAACGGACAGGTCCGGCCAAAAAACGAAGCTGCGTCACCTTATGCAGAAATTCGATGACAAGAAAGGAGATATCTGGCTATATTTGCTACTGCTTCAAAGGCAAGCAGAATGGGCTCAAATTAATAAAGGATAATTTGTATCTCATTTGCTAATATTACTTCCTTACGAAGTAACACAGTTAATAGCTAGAGAACCCTCCGATAAAGCTAAAAACTATGAGCATGTGAAGAATTTATTGTTAAAACGGTTTAAGCTAAGCCCGAAAAAATTCAAGCAGAAATTCATGAAATATCAAAAGAGTACAGAATCCACATGGATGGATTTCAACTACAAAACAGAAAATTATTGCAAAGAATGCGTGACTGGCTTTGGAGTTGAGACTTTTGATCATTTGCTAGACTTATTGGTGATTGACCAACTTAAACGTCGAGTCCCTCCTGAAATTCGAGATCATTTTCTTGACGAGAGGGTAGAGATTATTTCATCCAAGAAATTAGCTGAAAAACTTGATGCCTATGAAAACGTCCGCAAAAACTTTCCAAAAAGACCTGTAGTAGAACCACAGAAAGAAAGGTACAATTCACAAACTCATAGTAAAGGGAGTTCAGCTAATAAAAATAAAACTGAAAATAAATGGTCATCAGGATTTAATTCGCAAAGCTGGTTCCACAGAACTAGAAGTCCACGTCCGGATGATAAATATGAAAAACGAAAGGCCCCACAATGTTATCAATGTGGATCCTATCAACATTTAAGATCTCAATGTCCAAAATTTAAGAATAGTACTGAATCTCTTGCTAATCTTAACAGAATAGTGCAAAACGAGAGGATAAATTTATATTACCTTATACTAGTATGGGTTACATAAATGGTTATAAAATTCCTATATTACGATATTAAGGTGCTAGTATTGATATAGTTTGTCACAAATACATCACGCCGGAAATGCTGACAAGTCAAAATGTGCGGGTGCAACAACTATTAGACTTGAATCCAACCTGTTTACCATTGGCCGAGGTCGAACTAAATTGCTATCTCGGGCGAGTAATAATCATGGCTGCCATTATTAGAAATGAACTAGACAAAGGAAGACATTTATTAGGCAATTGAACTTTTGCGCTGTTGAATGAACAAAGAAACGAACCTGATAGTCATCCTCACCAGGTTAATGCGGTCTCTACTAGAGCTCAAACGAAAAGAGAAATAGCTGAATCCGATGAAAAGATCTTGGAACCGATGAAGAAAGAAAATGGAGCATTCAGAGATGTTCTTGAAGAAGAAGTTAAACTACCGGAATTAAATATGGAAGATGTGTTTCTCATGAAATTAGTAAACATTGACTCAAAAGAAGTTGTACGACTTCAGCATAGTGATAAAGAACTATCTAAAATCATCTAAGAAGTTAAAGAAGGTATATGCAAAAATGAGAACTATAGTCTAACAGGAAAAGATCTTTTAGTTAAAAAAAGACAGATAAAATGGGCTTTGAAAAACAGCTTGTAGTTATATTTGAAAAACTCAAGCCGTCAATTAAAAAGATGTGCCACGAAAGAGCTTCCGGTCATTTGGGTGTCAAAAAGGCCAAAGACAGGCTGGCTAGACATTTTTATTGGACAAGGTGTTACAAAGAAACAGAAGATTAACTAAAAACGTGTGATGTTTGTCAGCGCGCTGGGAAAGGAAAGGACAACAAGAAGGCTCAAATGACGTTAGTACAAGTTACTTCCAAAATATTCTCTAAAATAAATGTCGATGCTGTTGGTCCGCTACCCATTTCAAAGAGTGGGGAAAATATATTATTGCAGCTCTGTATATGTCGTCAAAATATCCAGATGCTGTTGCGGTCTGTTGCGGTGACAGACATTTCTTCACCATCTGTGATTGATGCTTTCTTACAGAATTTCAGTCGTATGGGTTTCCCAAAAGCGATCCAAACAGATCGGGGGACCTCTTTTGTCAGTACTTTGACAGAGGAATGTTTGGTGCGTTTTGGCATAAAACATGTAAGAAGCTCTGTGTGTCATCTGAGTAATCCCGTTGAACGATTCCATAGAACGCTGAAAAGGGTATTAGGAGTCGTATGTATGGGAGCTACTTCTGTTTTCGAACTTATTAAATTAACAAAATTATTGTTTGTAACTTGGTATCGAATGAAGAATACCAAGAACTTGCCGTTGCCCCACACATTTTTAGCAAAGTTTTGACTAAAGTCCTAGCTGGATGCGAAGGATTCGCTGTACCATACCTGGATGACATTGCCATTTACTCAGAAAACTGGGAAAAGCACCTTAAAAACTAAACTTCTGTTCTAGGTAGAATACAGAAAGCAAACCTACGACTAAAAGCATCAAAATATAAGCTTGCACGAGATCAAGTGCGATACCTAGGCCATGTTGTGGGACAAGGACAACGAACTCCAGATGAAGTAAAGATCCTGGCTGTAAAGTAATATCCTGCACTTAAGACCAAAAAAGAAGTACGTGCTTTTTTAGGACTAGTAGGGAGGTATCGTCAGTACATACTGAGATTTTCAGAACTTGCTTCACCCCTCACGTACACTTTGAAGGGGGTAACAAAAAAGGAAATATACCGTTGTCTGAAAAATGTGACCAAGCTTTTAAACATTTAAAAGAGCTGCTATGCAAAAAACCCCATTCCATTATGCTACCGACTTTGATAAAAATTTTATTATACAAACCGATGCCTCAAATAACGACATGGGTATAATACTATATCAATTAGATGATGAACAACATGAGCATCCTATCTTGTATATCAGCAACAAATTTGCTAAATTTGAAAAGAACTATTATACTACTGAAAAGGAGTGCGCAGCCATCATATATGCTATCAAAAAGCTGCATTTTTATTTTGAGGGTCAGCAAGAACTCTTGATTAAAACTGATCATAACCCTTTGTTCTGGTTACAATCCAACTATAAACGTAACTCTAGACTGATGCGCTGGGCACTCATATTACAACCCTACAATTTTAAGGGGAATCGCAAGGGATCTTTGCATACAAAGTGGATGTTCTGAGTAGAATTAAGTAAAACAATGTCTCTTAGTGTATGTAACGCAAATTTATTTTATTTCATTTTATTTAATGTATGAATTTTACAGAACCTTCGGAAAAAGTCTCCCCGTTGGGGGAGGTGTTGTAACAGCTTTAAATATTGTTTTTAATCTTTTGTGCAATTTAAATAGACGAACATTGATATGTATCTGAATGGCAACGTTTTAAACGCACGAAGAATGTAATCATATTTTATTTTAAAAATAGTTTAGAATAGGTTTTCTCTTGTTGCTTGTATTTCGCCATTTTAAGTGTTAAATAAATTTTTTGCTGTGTTCCATCAATGGAGTTTGCTTCATTTGCGAAACAAGTATCACACTGTGCAATAAATAAATAAATAAATAAAATAAAAATTAAAAAAAATAAGGGGACAGTTTTATATCTCCCGTTTACTGGGCTGATAGACGAAATTCAAATCGCGTTCTCCATGTCTCGAAAGTGCAACTTAGGATATATATTGCATTTATGTATAGCACTGTACTAACAGAGATATTTTGACACAAAATCGGATTTTTTCTGAAATAACATGCCACGTTTTCTCCATGTTTCGATTCTACTACTCAAGTTATGCCAAACTCCGAAGTTTTATAAAAATCGCACAAGTAGTTTTTAAAAACTTGGCTCTCAAAATTTTAGCTCCTCAATGTTAATTCAATTTGGTATTTATTCATTAATATCTCTTTTTTTTTATGAAACTTGTGTGATTCCTTCCTACACAGTTCGAAATTTAGGTTCATTCCGAATAAAATTTATGCATTTTTTATGATTTATTTTTAAAATTTGTATTTTTAAATAATTTTTATAAATTTTTCGAAAAACATTTTGAACTATAACCTATAAGATTTTTACAGTCACCTTAAGGTAGTTGTATTTCTAAGCGTATCTGCAAAAAATTACAGCTTTTTTTTCAAAATCCGAAGATATACATGAATTTATATATTGGTGCGTTTTGAAATTTGGCATATTTGTTGAAAACGATAATAACGAAAATGTGGTTTACGCACTTTGTTAAAATTATTTGAAAGTAAGAACGATGTGACTTTTTTTCCCACGTTAAATTTTTGAATTTCTCCGTAAATTTCGCACCAAATTTTACAAAAGTTAATATTTAGGCATGATTCGAGTCGAAGAATCGAAATATGGAAAAAAATTGGTATATTATTTCAGAAAAAAAAGTTTTGTGTCAAAATACCTGTATTAGAACAAAGCTATATATAAATCTAATATATATCCTAAGTCGCGCTTTCGAGATATGGAAAACGCAATTTGAAATTCGTCAATCGGCCCAGTAGAACGGGAGATGTAGAAGTGTTCCATTTTTTTTTTTTGCGCAGTGTACATATATGTATATGTATATATATATACCCACTCTGTTACTCGTTTCTTTGAGCTCAGTTTTTTTATTCTTATATGTTGGTAAATTGTTCAATTTTGATTTAAAAATGATTGCATTATGATGTTCTTATCTTCCGTTTAATGTTAGCGTTTAGTTAATGCCTTTAGTTAAAGTATACCTTTGGTTAATCTGCATGTACTAGCTGTAGAATTATCAACAATTTAAAAGTTGTTTAAGTGCGGCTAAGTCTAATTTTTTTTCAGCATAGCAGCTGTTTCTTTGCGTTTGAAACTTAGCAGAATAGCGAATTAAGTCAGTTTCAGCGCTTACAGTGCCGAGTGAGACCAAACTTAAACTTTCACTTTTTGTGCACCGAAATATCTGCCTTTTTGCTCGCTGGCCAAATTGCTTGTTTTTGCGTAGAAACTCTAATTTTAAATGTAAAAAATTGTTTTTATTTTTTCTAAATATATTTGGTGTTTATCGTTTTCTATAATCTTTCAATGAAGATGAGGTTTCATGTATTTTACCTTGCTGCGGAGGGACTGAATTAATTGAATGAGAAATATAGCTAATGAAATAAATTTAAATAAAATGCATAATTTAATATTCTATACAAGGAAGTCGTGTGGTGTCCACATCAGATTTTTTCTTTATGTGAACAGAGTAAAGATTTTAAAATCCGGGCACATTTAAAATACCAGAGGGAGGGAGATAAAAACAGTTGCCAGATGAGTTGTGTCAATTCCAGCAATTATGTCACTACGGAGGTATTAAATGAATTGTGTATTAAATGTTTAAAATTTTGTGAATTTACTTTGTAAGGTTCTTATATTAATTAACCAGTCGTTATGATTTTGATCTGAATTATAACTTCTTCCTACATTCCTCATCAGAATGCAAATTAGCTTTTTGAGTACATTTATTAGCTGAGGGTTTTGAATCTCAGAAAGAGAGAGAGTTTCTGGTACTCGCGCCACTCTGTTATAATTTCGCCACTTCTGTTTACAAGCGATTATTCAAGTATTTATGTTCTTGAGACTGAAAACGCTTAGGGTGCACTCAAGCAGCAATAAGAAAGTAAGTTTCTACCACTTATTTCAAGAGGTAGACTCATCGAGCTAGAACCATGAAGAACATCCATTTAGAAGAAAAATTTAATCAAATAATGATGCTCGTGTGAATGACTGCATATCTCCAAACTCCTGATATTGCAATAAACGAGTGATTTAAAGACCATTTGGCCCATGAAAATCAATGGTACATTGAAAATAGAATGGAGAGAAATCAATGAGGAAACCGTTTGAAACCTAAGTTACAGGAAATCGTTAATTAGGTAAAGAATGCATGGGATAAAATAACGGAAAATTGTGCTGCCAATACCCTACGAGCAGGCTACATGGGAAAGAAGAGCTCATTTGAGGAGAGCTCGGTTGCTCAGCATGAGAGGCTAGGGCCAATGTTCTTAAGGGAAATGGAGTGGCAAAAAATTTAGGCTCGCATTCATGATTTGAAATTTTATGACGATTCTCCATAAAGCGACACGGCTATAATGGAATAAATGAGTTTGCTCATTTTTGATGTTTCTTGAAGGGATTTCATTAAAAGAAGAAATGTGTTTCTTGAACCTGAACAAATGTTATTAATTTGCAGGAAAAATAAGACATCCCCTAAAAATAAGACCCAAGGCTTTTTTTCAGCAAAAATTAATGTAAGATAGGGTTTTATTTTTGAGGAAACACGCGAGTGCTACCTGTGAATTTTCATCCCTGATATCAAGACCAGATTTCTTTACGAGGAAAGTATCCATTACCTGCAATAAGTATATTTATGAAAAACATAAAATTAATTGATAATATGATATTCGACTTACATAAATGTAATTAAGTAAAAAATTTATACTTTAACTAATAAACGAAATAAATCACAGTGATTGCAGTGAATTTAAACGCGAACTGCATAAGCATAACAATGGATAACAGTGCAAAATCAAAAATTAACAGGGAGAAGGTTCTATTCGTTTGATGAGAGAACAGCGGACTGTTAGCTCTGAGCTTAAATTCAATCCTTGCTCCATCAACCCTTTTATACCCTCCCTTTAATTACGAACCATTTTCTTATCCAGTAGTTTTTCTTTTGTTTTCACTTTTCTTTTCGTCCAACATTTTCATACCAACGATCAATTTTTAGCCTTCCCTCTGGGATGCCAGCGAGAGGACAGTCACTATAGGTAACATTGTCTTGACAATTATTGTGAAGTAACTTGCTTGGTTTTTCAATACCATCCATCCTACTCACTTTGCATAGCAATAAAATTTGAATTAATTTGTAAAACATTTTCTCTACCCTTTCCACGCGCCTCCCTGATATAATTGAAAGCACACCCGGATCGGGTAATCCGGCTTAATCGGGAGTTTCGATATCCGAATCCTGACGAGGGAAGGGAACCATTTCCATGTCTTCTGTTTCAAAAACTTCCAAAGACTACAAGATTTTGATATAATATTGTTGCGTGCGTACGGGTTCGTAGTGGATTGAATACACAGGTCCACAAAAAGTTTATAAAATTTATTCTTTTCACAAGAAATAAAAAAAAATGCTGAAATATTCCTCCAGAGATATTCGTACACTATCACAATATATCAAACGTTAAACAGAACTCAATTCAAAACAGAGAAGGTCAATCCAATCTCACAGCGAATTCGCTACAATCAGTAACAGCATTAAATAAACAACAGTTCTCTTAAAACAGCTACAATTGAGCTGAGATGTGTTAATCCAGCTTTTATAAGCTTTTTAATCATCACGAGATCACTCTGGTATTTTCTCGATTTTTCTGGATATCACAAACAGTTGCGAGATATCTATTTATTAAATATTAAATTCACGCGCTCTTGTATTTTTACTTTTCCTGCTCAGTTTTCTCTTCAAATTCATCTGCGCTGCACGGGAAAATAAAACAATTGTAATTACAATTCTAAATAAATAGCTTAATGAATACAAAATCCGCAACACTGCCCCTTCCCAAGGACTGCATATCCCGGGAAGTACAATCCCTGGACAGGAAGCCAAACTTACAACTAAGCCATGAATGAATAATAAACATTACATTACAATAACAAAATAAACAATATTTGCAATAAGTAAACAAATACTATCAAATACTAAACAAAAGTCAAATACTATCAAATACTAAGTACAAAAAGCACCAATGCTGCATTACTATTTACAGTTATATATACTACGTACTATGGCCATAGTAAGGAGCTAACCTGTCGTAATGGATGACTTTAGGCTTAGAGCTCGATGACTTACAGATCTGAATCACGACGTCGTTCAGCCTATTTAGGACTGTGTACGACTGTGTACGGTGATTGTAGTTTCGGACAGAGTCCTTTTCTTCAAGTCGGATTCCACAAGCACACCTTGTGTCTTTCATTGAAACGATGTCCAGTAGCTCTGATGTATCGGTTTTCATCTTCTCCGTCGCCATGTTGACTTCCTCTCTTGCAAAATTGTGCATCACTTCAAACCCGGACTGGAGACCTTGAGTGTATTCCTCACGCGATGAAGGCGCGTCCGGAGGGCGACCAAACAAAATTCCACATGGCAGACGAAGGTCAGGACCTAAGACCAACTGAGTTGGGAATAGCCAGTACTTTGGTGGACAGGACTGCAGTAACCCAGTAGAAACAGTGGGAAATTTTTGTCCCAGTCCTGTTTGTTTCTGTATGCCATTAATGAGAGGTTATTAAGGATGGTTCGGTTAAACCACTCTACCATGCTGTCCAACTGGGGATCTAAAGGCGTAGTTTAGGTTTTGACAATGCCGAGTAACTTGCAGAGTTCTTTGATTACCGCCAAGATAAAATTCCGTCCCTGATCTGAATGTAACTGAAGAGAGACTCCGAACTTGAAAATCCAGTGCTGTGTCATCATGTCTGGTTAGAGCCTGTTGATCAGGAATACGATACGCTTCAGGCCACTTGGTGAAGTAATCAATAACAACGAGGATGTATTTTTGTCATGAGCAGTTCGCGGCAGAGGTCAAGATAGCAAAGGCGATAGGTTTAAAAAGCGCTCCTGAATTGTAATGTTGCAGCTTCACTCGGCTGCGTTTCTTCGGTCCTTTCCGTCCTGCACAGGCAAAGCAAGATTGGCACCACTTTTGCACGTCATCCTTTTCATTATTGAATTAGAAGCGCTTCCGAACTCTGTGCAAGGTCTCAATTATTCCGAAGTGGCCTCCTGCATTGCTGCTATGTAGCTCTTTAAGGACGTCCGAGATCCGGGATCTTGGGAGTATCAGCTGCCATCGGAATGTCTTTCCGATTCGAAATTTCGGTACAAGATGCCGTCCTGAATATGAAGCAAGTCCCATAGAGCCCAATATTGTTTTGTCTTGGGACTATAACTTGAAATGTCCTGCCAGGTAGGTATTCTGTTGGAGGTCTCCATTAAATCAATTATGGATTTAATGTCAAGGTCTGGTCTGTTCTGAATTCGTTGTCACACCATGGCTCTGGATCAGCCGATGTTGATGCTGTAATTTGTCGTGAGACCGGATTAAGCAGCTGGTATTTAGCTTCGACACTAGAACAATATCTGCAATTTTCTGTCCACGATCTTCTAGACAGGTCTGCGTCTCCATCTGATGATCCCTTTCAATGACGGATAGCGATGTTATATTCCTGGAGTCTCTGTATCCACCTGGTAATTTGATCTTCAGGATTCTTGAAATTTAAAAGCCAGGTCAACGAAGCATGATCCGTGCAGAGTAGGAATTTTCTGCCGTAGAGATAATGAGGGAAATGTTTTACGGCTTTAATTATGGAGACGAATTCTTTCCTGGTGACACAGTAATTAATCTCCGGTTTTTATAGGCACTTGCTGAGGTAGGCTATGACACGTTTTTGGCCGTTAGTTTCTTGAGACAAAACAGCACCGACACTCTCATTGCTCGCGTCCGTGTCGAGAATAAATGGTTTGTCGAGCTGAGGATACGTCAGGATTGGAGCCGAAGTTGAAGCTTCCTTCAAGGTATTAAATGCATCCTCACAATCGTTAGTCCACAAGAACTTTCGTTTGCTCTCTGTCAACTTGCGAAGGGCTCTTGCGATGGAAGAAAAAACTTCACGAATCTCCTATAGTAGGTGCAAAGCTCTAGAAATCTACTCAGGTGATGGACATTTTCGGTACGTTTCCAGATTTTAACAGCTGACACCTTTTCAGGGTCTGTGCACGAAACTTCAGCAGAGATGACATGTCCGAGGTAAGTCACTTCCTGTCAGAATAATTTGCATTTAGCGGGACTCAACTTTAGATTTGCATCTTTCAGTTTCTGAAGCATCTTTCTAAGACTATCCAGATGTTCTTCAAAAATCTTTACGACAATGATTATGTCATCCAGATATATCAGGCATGCTTCGTAGGAAAGGCCTTTCAAAACTGTCTTCATGAGGCGTCCGAATGTTGCCAGCGCATTACAGAGTCCAAACGGCATCACCTTGAACTGCCAAAGCCCTTGTACCGTAGTAAATGCTGGCTTTTCTCGGTTATCAGGATGTACTTCTACTTGCCAATACCCTCTCTTTAAATCAAATGTCGAAAACAATTGCTTCCCGAAAGAGTGCCCAGAATATCGTCAGTTCTAGGAAGTGGGGAGTGGTCTTTCTTCGTAACCTCGTTCAACCGGCGATAGTGAACGCAAAATCTGGTTGAACCGGCTTTCTTCTCCATCAGGACGATAGGAGATGCCCAGAGACTTGCAGAAGACTCAATGACATTTGTTTCTCTCATGTCCTTTAGAAGTTCTCTGAACTCTTCCTGTTTAGCAATCAGCAGTTGTCTTGAATGTTGCTTAATTGGTGGGTGATCCCCGGTATCAATTCTATGATTTGTCAAACTGGTTCGACCTACGTCAGAAGACGAGCAGCAGAAAACACGTTGAAGATCTTGAATGACCCGTTTGGCAGCATTCCTCTCTTCGTCGTTTAATTGCGCATCTTGCAATAACTCCAACATAAGAACGGATTCCTCTGGACACACAGATTCTGGGATGTTACTGTTTCACCGCTGGTTACTGGAGTACATACTGCAACCACTTCACCTTTCTTAATATGTAAGGTTTATCCTAAGTTTATTAACAGTTATTTTAAGTTATGATTCTTTCCTATTTATCCTAATTTCAGTTCACAATTTCCTGCCAGAATGTAATTTCAGAAATGCAGTTAATGCAAATATGTAAGAGTGCTATTTAAGTCGATGTTTCGCCGACTTCGAGAGAGAGATCCTGATTTTCCTGACTAGCGCGCGTTTGCCATTTGGCTACATTCTCTCTTAGCTACTACGCTCGGCCATACTTGTGGCCCTTGCTTGGCTTCGCCGATTTAATTAATATTTAGGGGCCAACTGCTTTGAATTCTAATAGCTTCGGCTACATCTTTCAGATAGCTTTAGCTAAGTTTACTTTAGTTTAAGTTCATAATTATTTAAGTTCAAGCACAAGTGGAGGTTCTGTGTAAGTTCGGAGTTAGGAACTAATTGTAAATATTCTGAGAAATAAAAGATAGTTAAGTCTTATGTGTTTGTTACACATAAGACTAACAAGCGATTATTCGCTTGTTAGTGTTTGTGGGGTTCTAAGATTGAACATTGGAATTAAATAAGTAAAACTCCACAAATAATTCCCGCCTTCCCAGTTACATTGGCCACTCTCACCGGGATAATGGTTCTCGATAAGTCGACGAGTGCTGAGACTATAGTACTCCTTTCGGGCTGTTACAGTTCTTGGGATATTCGATGATGTGATAGAGGAATTTCTATTTTCGGCTATGGATACAGGAAGTAAAAATTCTGTTCCTGCTGGTATTGTGATATTGCCTTGTGCTATGATTCTGCAGACAGATTTCCTTCCTTCATCATTAATTCCGAATAAGGCTACGTCCTTAGAAGCAGAATGCAGTTCGTTATTTTTAAAGTACTAGGAAAAATTGTATTTCCTTAGAAAGTGCAATCCGAGTAAGCAAGGGTCTCTGATATGGGCCACATATGCCGGATAATGGTAAGCGGCACTTCCAAACGGGATGTTAACGTTTAATATTCAGTTGATGTCAATCTTCTCGTCTGACACAGTCTGGAGGGTAACGCAGGATGGCGTCCAGATAAGTTTACCTTCGAGTTGATGAGCTATCTTTTCGGATGATGACAACATTCGCTCCCGTGTCGATCGTCATTTTGCAGGGAACTGCACCGATGTGTCCCATGATGAACAGTCCATTACTGCAGCCACTCACTGTAGAAATCTGAAGAGGTTTAAATTGGGGCTTTCCATTCTTTGGCAACTTCCGTTCCGCGAGATGGCCACTAATTAGTTTCCCACCTTCTTGATAGGCACGGTTTTAACATCCCTGCCTTGGGGTGTTCTGCAGTTTCTTCGTATGTGCCTTTCAGCACCGCATTTCCAGCACTTTACGATGGGTTTCTTGTCACCAAAATTCCGTTTGCAAGACAATCAGTTGTCTTGTAAAATCATCTAGGGGAACAGCCATTTGATCCTCTAGCGTTTGGACTTGCAAACCTCTGATTGGGTGTCGGTCAATGCAAGCTGCTTGCTGAGCTGCCTCGAATTTTATGGCGTACACAAGAGCACTTTTTAAGTCCTTCACATTCAGCCATTCGCAATGCATTTTGTAATTCAGGATCCGGTATGCCGTCGATGAAGTATTGCAGGAACAGGATTTCCCTTGTTTCTGTCGGGCACTCCGAAAATGGGAGGTGAGATAGCCTTTCAACATCCGTGGCGAGCTACTGGAGTGTTCACGTGGACTTCTGTTCGCGGGATTTTAAATGAAGCCTACTGTAGTGTTTTAAGCATTTCTCCCCAAAGCGCAGCTCCAATGCGCCGGATAAAGCTTCGAAATCTAGCCTCTGGTTTTCGAGAAGAGTCTGAAGGATATCAATGCATGCGTCTGCTGTCAAAGAAGCAGCGAGATGACAGGCCTTAGCTTGGGAATCCCATCCGTTTGCTCCCGCCGCAATTGAAAATTGCGTCTTATACACTTGCCAAGAGGTCTTCCCATCATACGTAGATAGCTTCAGTGAGGGATGAGCAGGCATGGGTAAGAATTTAAAACCATCACTATTGCTCCCTACCGTCACTACCAATTTCTTTAAAATATCAACTTCTTTGGCAACTGTCGAAACCCTATCATCAATTTGTTGTTGGAGGGCAGGATGATGTTGTCTTCCTTCGATTCGTTGCTGCACCGCAGAAATTCTTTTGTCTATTTGTTTTTTAACAGAAGAAACTCTTTTTCAGTTTCTCCAATCCTACTTTCGACCGAAACTATTATGTCTTCCATAGCCTTGAATTTGTTTTCTATTACGCAGGTGACTTCTCTTTTCATCTCCTCTTGGCCCACTTTCATTTCGTCTTTAACTGCTTCCATGTTTTCTTGAACGGCTTCTTGGCAAGCTTTCATCTCTTCCTTAACGGTTTCTTGTCCCTCTTTAATCTCTTCGTTAAAGTATGCTTGGTCAGCTTCCATCTTTTCTTGAAGGGCGGCAAAAGCAGACACGAGCTGCCTCAATTATTCTTCCATCGCTCTAGTGAATGGCATTCAAATCCCACTTCCGACACTATAAATTGTTGCCTGCGTATGGGTTCGTAACGGATTGAATGCACATGTCGATAAAAAGTTAATAAACTTTATTCTTTTCACAAGAAATAAAAAAAATGCTGAAATATTTCCTCAGAGGTATTCGTACAGTATCACAATATTTCAAAGGTTAAACAAAACTCAATTCAAAACAGAGAAGGTTAATCCAATCTCATAGCGAATTCCCTACAATCAATAACAGCATTAAATAAACAACAGTTCGCTTAAAACACCTACAACTGAGCTGAGGTGTTTTAACTCGGCTTTTATAAGCTTTTTATTTATTCACGAGAACATTCTTGTAAAATCTGTTTTCTCGATTTTTCTGGATGGCTGCAGCAGTTGCGAGATATTTATTTATTAAATATTGAATGCACGCGCTCTTGTATTTTTACTTTTCGGACGTAGTTTTCTCTTCAAATTCATCTGCGTTGCACGAGAAAATAAAACAATTTTAATTACAATTTTAAATAAATAGCTAAATAAATACAAAATCCGTAACAATATATATAACTGAAACGTTTAATTATCATTCGCGTTTGCTGATTACAATTCCATACAAAAACTCTTTTAAATTATGCTGATTTTTCTTTCTTTTTCAAAAATTTTACATTGCGTGTTTGATTTTTTTCGCGGTACATTTGAAATAGTTTCCGGCGGGCTTTGATAGGCAAATCAAGGACTGAGAACCATGTTTTACATAATTTCATGTTTTACGTTTTAATTTTTTACATTATTTTTTTGGTTTCATAATTAATATTAAAAATTAATATAATTAAAACGTGTCGAAGTGCGCTCCTTTTTTTGGTGTTGGCTCCTGCGATTTTTTGGTCTCATGATTAGTAATAAAAATTGATATACTTAAAAAGTGTCTAACTGCACTGCTGTTTTTGTTGTTGGTTCCTAACTGCGATGCGGGCCTTACAGACGCTGTCCCAGCCCTGAAAATACATACATATTTTAAGTGCATTCATTTACTAAATGCTTCACTTGCATTGTAATATTTGAAAAATGAATCGCACTTTCATAAATCTGCTACTCAATAGAAATTCTCAGTTTGAGTCGAAAACCTTCCTAGAGA
Organism: Stegodyphus mimosarum; assembly: GCA_000611955.2. Taxonomy (NCBI): domain Eukaryota; kingdom Metazoa; phylum Arthropoda; class Arachnida; order Araneae; family Eresidae; genus Stegodyphus; species Stegodyphus mimosarum. The sequence continues at coordinate 48,130 of KK114480.1, forward strand.
AATCCCACTATTCTCATCTTTTTCAGAATTTTAGTATGTAACAGATAAATACATGCAATGATTACATCGAAGTATATTTCTCCAGTTCTATTTTTAAGAAGGTCAGATTCATAATTTTACAAGTTAAACATGCCTCCACCTAGTTATCCTGTGTAAGAGTACTCTGAAAATAAGGAGTACAATAATGCAAAGGAATTACAGTCACTGAAGTCGGATATAATTTCAGAACCTTCGTTAGGAAATTGAAATCAATATATTAAACAAAACATCATTTGTACAACTAAATAATCATTAATTTAACATTTAAATTAAACATTTCCCTTCTTAAAATTTAACAAAGTCTCCATAATGGACTGATGGTAATTAAAGACGGCTGCATAGCATTAGGCCGTGTTCGAATTCTAGAGAAGACACAGATGTTTGTAAGTGTATAATGTCTTTGCAGCATAGAGGCACTTAAAATATTCGGGAGCAGAAAGTCCTCTCGAGAGGTTTGGTGGAAGAGAAGAAAAGATGAGAGACTGTCAGATCCGTCCTCCGCAACGGAGCTGGACAAATTTGTACTGTCACATATAAAGAGTCGAAAGCTTAAGCCAGTGTCAAAAGCAACCCCCAGCCATGATAAAATTCGTAGACCAGGTCTCATGTTACTATTACATGACAACAAAATCAAATAAATCAAGCTAACTTCATGTACGCAAGAAGGATTTATATTTCCTGTCATTAAGGGCTTATTAATTTCTGTCATTACTGTCAGGATATCCGACTCATTAAGACTTATGAAAGGAAATACATAGGTCAACAATTTTTTTTCAGCTATGTTGTCATAAAAATTCCCAGTATAAAAATGGCTTACACGCTTGCTATATAATTTTGTCCCTCCAGGTTTCTTAAGTCAAAGATGTGGTTTCTTGTTTTCGCCTCCTTGCTTGTCCTCTGTTCAGGTAAGATATTAATTTCGCATTTAGTGAAAGCTGCCCAAAACAAGAGGTTCGTCAGTAATAGCTTTGATTAACGAATCATTTAGCCTCATTGGAACTGTATTTCTGCTTTTAATAAATGAGACTGAAACTGCCCTTTCGAAAAGAAGTTTAGTGAAACAGTGACATATATATATATCGTAAAAGTTATGCATGTCTGAGATGTAATCGAAAAATTTGCGATGTAACGTTCGTTGTTGATAAAATGATTCCCAGTAATACCAATTTCCAATGTTTATTTTCTAGTTTATTTTATAATAGTGTTTATTCCTCATAGTAAAATTTTATTGCAAAAGAGCTTAATGTATGAATCAATGTAAACAAATGCAGTCTATCTTTTACCTGTAAGTTAGATTATTATTGAAATTCTGAACGTTCAATGCCCTCACCGGGGTTTGAACTCCAGAACTTCTGATATTAGCCGAATATGCTTTACAGTTACGCGTCCAAGGCGCGAGATAAGAAGCGAGATAAACGCTATTGATGAAGTATTTAATTTTCTGCTTCATATAAATGCTAAAAACACTTTAGTTCTTTTATTAATGGGGTTCTATGTCAAAAAACATATGCAACATTTAATTTACTTGAAAAATAAATCATTGTTCTAAAATGTAGCGAGATTAAATTGGGGATAGAACTGGGTCACATGTCAGTGCAATAGTAACTGCAGTCAACTTTCAATTAACCGGAAGGGGCGTCGGAATTAATTGCGTTACGCATTAATTGTCTAAAAAAAGACTAAGATTGAGGCTTATTGTGAAATGATGGAAAAGTTACTAGCACATTTATTCAGACAAAAGCAAAATTTGTACAGGAAATACAAAAAGGAGAAGAAAATGCATAGGGTGACAATAAAAGTAACAGCGGATGATGTCAAATTACTTAGGAAATGTTTTTATCTACAATACTATCTAATTTAATTGTACATAATCTGAAACACATAAATATTGTTAAATAATCCGCTAAAATATATTCCTGAATCATAAAATGTTTCCATTGACAGCCATAGAAATGCAACAGTAATATAACAGCAATAAACTTTCTCTTTAGAAATGTGTTATCTTATTTTGGATGTCTATTTAATTTATGCAACCAAATGAACTTATTTTTCAAATAAAAATGCTTAAAAATACATATGAATTGTTAAAGCATTTTTCTGCTAATTCATATTATTCGTTATACCTCTTTCCTTTGTTTCTTTTAACTGCTGCTGGATTAACCATAATTTTATGTTAATCATGGATGTCGTCTCCGGTATTGCCTCGGATATAACACTCGATACACATTTAATCAATATAAGTTTTCACCTAATTATTTAATAAAAAACAATAAAATTAGACAAATGAGAGTAGAGTGCATTTTAAAAAATGAGTAATAAAAAAAATGGCTAGATCGCTAATCCGAACGTTATATTAGCACCTGCCTTTATTTAAACTGATTTTTACGGTACAGGGGCTTTCTAATTCTTGTGAATTTGTTACTCTTGTGCATTTGGTTGCTTTTTACTTTCTTTTCCAAGAATGTTAAAATTCTATTAATTCCTTTTGCATCAGAAAGCTGTAACTAACCTGATGGAATTCATTATACATTATAGTGCTGTTATAGTTTTCCTTGTTAGCTATGGTGAACAAGGTTTTGTTAATTATGGACATAGTAAAATCATACGGAATTTTATATCATTTGTAAATAATGGTCTAGAGCTCAGTAAAAGAGCAAGCTTCAGTGCATGTAAAGATTTTGTATGTGCGAAAATAGTTATTTCCATATTATACTCAGACATCCTCCAACACGTCCGCACATTTATTCCGTGCATATACATATGTGTGTGTGTGTATATATAATAATTAAAATAGAAAAAAAATCTAAGGAAATTCAAGTATCATATTCAATATGCCAAAACAGAACAATGAATTGGTATAAAAATAGCAAAACATGTAAGTTACTGTATTAATTCACACAAGTAAAAAAATCTTTGATAAAAAGATCAAATCCTGTGAAAATTTCTATAGTTTAATAACAAAACGAGAGCGATTCCGAAGTTATCAGAGAAACCAAAGCTGCGTATAAACGGAATTCGAATAAAAAAATCACTTCAAATGTATAAAAATGCGAAGAAAATAAAGGCAGGTGGATTTTATTTCTTCAAGAGGTTTTCCCTGTATTGAGAAATTCAAAATAGCCTTCTTCTGAGTTAATAAATACACAATTCAGGATTTAAAACTTAAATTGGTAATCTTTCTATAAATTAATTAAAATTTCTTAAAATCTACTATCTTAAAATCTACTAAGACAGTCAAGCGACTTATCGCTCCATCTGTGACATTAGTACTGAGAAGTTTTAAACAACCTTTGTATTAAAAGCTTTCAATTAAACAAATGTACGATATATAATTACAAATTAATACTCCACCACGTGCGAGAATCCGATAGCAAAAGTTAAATGGTTTCGGTGCAGGAGACTACTTTACAAATAGCTAACAAAGGTTGGCTCAAATTCTATGTTCACGAATTAGCACTTCGGCTAGCAAAATAGCCGGGTAACTACTGTGGCACTGGGCGAGATAATAGTATAGATAATAGTGAGAACTGGGCGAGATAATAGTACTGGGCGAGTGACGTCGCAGCCTGAAGTTCTGTAAAATTTCAAAACTCCCTCTTAATTCATTTACGTCTTGATGGTAGCAAACGAAAAGTAAACATGACAGTGCAGTTCCAAATCATAGGAAAATTGGTGAATTATCATAAAATATATCTATAGTTGCCCTCACAAGAATGTAAGCTATTCGAAAGCAATGGTTTAAACTTTGAGCCGCAGCCTTTACAAAGATCTAATTAATCTATTTCCTATATACATGTCTCATACGATATACTACTTGAATTAATTTATCCTTGAACTTCTCCACACAAAAGTTTTGATGAGGCCTTTTTCTCCTGGTTCTGCGTTCCTACCAGATTTCTGGAAGGTCGTTGATAAGTTGATAAAATTTATTTTATTAAATGAAACTATTTAGGCCCACATTTTCAAACCTAGATGGCTCAACACAAAATACAGGATAAGTCAAAATGAATGCCAACTTTTTTTATTTTAAATCTTTATTTTTTAGTACCTAGGGTTCTATCTTCTTTTCTCTTCTTTTTTCGGGGCTTTCTTCTTCATCTTTTCTAATTTTTTTTTCCTCATTTCCTATATCTGTAACAGATTAGTTGCGTGCGTACGGGTTCTCAATAGATTGAATGCCACTGGTCGTTGATAAGTTGATAAAACTTATTTTATTAAATGAAACTATTTAGGCCCACATTTCAAACCTAGATGGCAACCACAGGCTGATGCAAATTAATTTGCACGAGGTATATGGCGAGAGTAAAAAAGAGCGTTCGTTGGCTTGGTGATATTTTTTTCTGTTATTTTCAATATTCAATAAATATACACTACTCGACCTTGAAAATGCAACACCAAGAAGGAGTGGTCAGAAATTTATGCAAATTTTAGAGTAGACGCACGTCACTGAGTTATGCAAATGATGTGAAATGCGCAGCTCTCCGACGCACGTGAAGTAAGATTTAAGGGAAGGAACGTGCAGAATGGGAAATATTCGTGTCATTATTTCTGCCAGACGAATTATCGAAGAAAGTTGGTTTTTGTTCCGGAGGATACGTGTAATAGGAGAGAATGCCAGGCCGCCGTCAACGAAGGCACTTCCAGCAGATAGATGATTTTACGAGGGGTATGGTGATCGGACTAAGAAGGGCGGATGGTCCTTACGTCAAATTGCAGCTGATACCAACATGGATGCGGGCACGGGGCATCGGCTGTGGCGAACATGGTTGGAACAACGAAATGTGGGAAGAAGGAGGGGTGCAGCCAATCGACGAGAACCGTTTCCCGTCGATTGGTTGAACGTGGCCAGCACTCAGAAGACTGCCATTGACCCCACAGCATACACGCCAACGTTTAGAATGGTACCGGACTAGAGCGATGTGGATCACAGAATGGCGAAACGTCTCAGATGAGTCATGCTTCTGTTTATCCAGTGACAGTCGCCGCATACGTGTGTGTCATCGACGTGGAGACAGATCTAATCCGGCAGTAACTGTGGAACGCCCCACCGCGCGACAACGTGGCATAATGGTTTGGGGCACTATTGCGAACGATTCCAAGTCACCTCTAGTTCGTACTCAGGGCACTATGACGGCCCAACGATACTTGGATAATGTCCTACTGCTGGTGGCAATCCCCTACCTTCAGGGGCTGCCTAATGCAATTTTTCAGCAGCATAACCCCCGACCACACATGGCTCGCATCTGCCAACATGCTCTGCAAGGTATACAGATGCTTCCCTGGCCACCGTACTTTCCTGACCTGTCACAATCGAACATATGTGGGATGTGATTAGAAGCTGTTTGCAGACTCTGCCCCTGCCTCGTTCAGAAGACGAACTGTGGCAGGCAAATGGTTGAAAGGGAATGGAGAGCCATCCCTCAGGACACCATCCACACTCTTATTGACTCTATGCTTAGACGTGTTTCTTCGTACATCGCTGTCCGCGTTGGTCCTACATCCTACTGAGGCGACGCCGTTCTTGCTCTGTATTCTGATTATCATTTTGAAATAAAGATCACTTATTGCTGCTTTCTGTCTCTGTCGTTTTCCCAAATTTCATCACTTTCTGACCACTCCTTCTTGGTGTTGCATTTTCAATGTCGAGCAGTGTATTTTAATTAATACAGTTCACTTGAAATGTTACTTCACATAGGTCCTGCACTATTTAGAAACATTTCAGAGTTCTGGAATTTTCCACAGAAATACTCGTATAGGTGTTCACAGTATCACAGAGTACAATCAGTAGTTACACTTCAAACTACTTATAACGTTAAATACAACGCCAAGCAAAGCGTATCCTAGAGAGAAAGTTATACTCCGAACTAAGGCTGAACTAACAACTTGTCACAACAGAAATAACTGAGAGCAGATTTTCTCACCGGCCTTATATAATTTTCTCCCGGGCGCGGAGATAATTCTAGTACTTTCTACTTCTCGAAATTACTGAAAGGAAATGTGAGGGTCAAATTACGACTGCAGCTAATATAGTGATCAATTACATTTATTTAATTACAATACCTGTTACAGTGATACTGGAACCAGACCAAAATGTTATCAAATGGCTGCCAAGTTTAGCGAAAAAATTAGTCACAAAACTGTTGCCAGCTTGGAAATATCTCGCCAAATTATCTAGATACCCATTTACTCAATGTTAAATGGACTTGTCCCTGTAGTCTTACTTTTACGGTACAGCTTTTTTCTCTATATTTTTCATGTTAGTACATTACGCAGAAAAATACAACAATTTCACATATGATTGTGCTAAAGTCATCTATCTATGTACAATATTCTTAACAAAATTAGCGTTGCCCAGAACGACTATTATTCTCGATAGGGCATTTTGTGTCAGTTCACCCTAAATGGCATATCACATTTTAAATTGTTGCCATCAAATTTATTCGCCATGTATTATATTTAAAAAAATTAAATAATGAAGAATCTGTATGAATGTGAAAAAACAACTGTATCTTGAGTCATCAAATTTTGAATAATGTAGCCCTTCACCCGAATCACAAGTGAAAGCCCGAATTTAGAATTTGAAATTTGTTTTACTATCTATTTCATATTTTGTAAAACTTTAACGAATTTTTGTTTAATAAACTCAACGACTTTGAAGCGAGCATTGGCAACACTATTCGGGAAAATCATTTCTATCTCCAGCGCGCGAGACTGTCTATTGTAAATTCTAAACATATGTTGTTTTTAAGTATTTTATTGTGTATTTCATGTTTTGTAAAACTTTAATTAACTTTTGAGTAACAAACTAAACGATTTCAAAGCGAGCAATGGCAATACTGTACGGAAAAAAAAATTTTAAACATTTTAATATCCAACGCGCGAGACTATCTATCGCAAATTTTAAAGATATGCTGTTTTTAAATATTTGTAGCTTAACTGGACATTAGCTCAAATGCTCTCGAAATGTGTACTTGTATGTAAATAAAAAAACTCCCCTTTGGGCGTATATTATTGTATCATTGTTACACATCACATTTAATTATATGCTACACAAGGTTTGGCAACAACTACGTAACAGATTTGATGTATGCTGTATAACAAAATGTACGTATATTGAATGCTTGCGAGGACTGCGTTCAGAATTCGTTTAAAACACTTCGACAGGTATGTATCTTTTGAAGAAATACATTAATTACGTTTTGCGTAGTAAAGCTTTGAAATCCCAGCAATCACTTTGACTACTTCGATTAACACAAATACAGTCCTAATTCCCTTAACTTTTTTTTTCCATTTTGCTCTTCAGCTTTGTGCAAGGTGATCAAGTGCAGGAATTATTATTTGTATTAAAGCATCTTCTGTCTTCTATCTGAATTCCTACATGGCTAGTTACTTCACGCGAATCAAGTATTTTTGCAGTGAACATAACACATTTTGTTATATTTCTTTCCTCATCCAATTTTACTGATAATTCATTACTTGTTAATTCATCGATCATTGTATTTTCTTTTCGGGGAATATGTTTAATGATTAGGTGAATTCTTGATAATTTTTCTAGGTGAATAAGGTCTCATCTAATCAATATTGGTTATAAATTCTTTCCTAAATATTAACGCCTTATGGTCGCATAATCAGAATAAACTATAACGGGAGATTGCCAAAGTATATTCTAAATTTTTCCCTGTTAATAGAACCGCGAGATTGATTTCGATGGCGGTGTAAAATTTCTTTGCATCGGACTGAGGGTTTTGCTTGAGTTTGCAACCGGTTAACCGTTTTATATCAGAACAACACCCACAGCTTAATCAGGAAACATTAATGCAGGTGCTTGAATTAATGCTTGTTTCAGCTGTTCGAAAGCGATATTGGCCTCGACTGACGTGAATCAAGCTTTTCCCCTTTGTAATAAGGGCTCAGCTACTTTAGCGAAGTCTTTAAGAAAATTCTGTAATACGAACACACGCTTTGGAAACGAAGATAATTTCTTTGCACTTTAGGCAAACGAGAAGCGAAAATACTTCGTATACATCTTTAATGTAATCGTCTATCGTTTTACTAATTATTATTATATCGTGTAAGTACTTCCCGAGAACCGGTCTTAAAATCATATCCTTCGCCAGTTGAAAAGTCCTCGGCGCTCCGCATAAACCAAAAAGCATTTGTAGAAAGGTATAAACGTCTTACTTTGTAATAATTGCTGTTTTCAGGACGTCTTCAGGTTTTACGCCAATTTGGATACATGCAGATGTTAGATCTAAAGCCGTCATGAGCTGTGTCGATTAAATCTTACGAATATTTTTTTTCTTCATTTATGGGAAGGTGATAGACAGGAAACTTAGTCATATTGTTAAGTTTTCGGTAATCAACTGAGAAATGCCACGCTTTTAAGTCAGTCGATGCGAGATCATATTTTTTTCTACTCAGTACTACCGGGAAAGCGAAACACTTACTTATAGGTGTTAAAATTTTATTTTTAGCATTTCCTGAATATGATCTTCTATTATTTCTTCCTTCATTTTGTCGTTGCGATCGGTTTTGATCTTACAGGGACTGAGTTTCGGTGTCAATAATATGGCTTACAATTTTTCTATCTTAAGCGATGACCTGATTTGTTATCGAATAAGTTAGAAAATTAGCTTACCAAATTCTCCATTTTTTTTTCGGCTCCTAAATGTCCCAGCTCGATCACCGCTGGCTGCATCCAGTCGATAGTCCAGTCATTCTCGATCACCGGCGGCTACAAGAATTTTAGAGGAATTTTCTTTTCTCCTGGTAACAATGCCTTCTTATCTTCAGTAAACCTGTTTAGTTTAAATTTTTCTTATTATGTTTCCTCTGTTTTCTATTTAGCTTTTCATTTTGCCGGCTGCCACTCGTGGTTGAACATTTTTTCTAATTATCAATTTGTTTTTTCTGGCCAAACTGTGTCGTTCTCTGAGGTGCAGGCCTAAAAATTTACCCATTTGGTATCTTTCCATCCTTTTCCACCACGGGCCTACTTTCGAATTTTATGGCTAGTTCGAACAGATTGTCCATTGTCGTTGGAGTTCTTAACTGAAAAATAATTTGCATCTGAGCAACAACTTAGGTAAGATAATTTGTTAATTTCTTCATCAGGACTTTTGCCGTACAACAAATTAAAAATTTGAATTTTTCGCAAAATAAATTCAGTTTAAATCTTCAGCTTTAAACTGAAGCTTTCGAAACAACTTTGACTCGATTTAGCCTTATCTTTCACAATGGGGATCGCTTTAATGAATGCAGTCTTAAATCATTTCTGACTCGAGTTTAGCCCTATCTTTTACGACGGGGAACGCTTTAATGTGTGTAGTCTTAAATCTTTCAAAAGGTAGGTATCGCTGTCTGGCTCACCCATCACAAATTTGCCAGTGCATTTATACCAGCTGGTAGACAGTCCTCCAAGGGTGGCAGTTGCGATTGTAACATTTTGTGCTTCTGGGACAGGATATACTGCAAAATGAGAATTTAGCTGTTCAAGAACGCTAGTTACCGATGTTTTGCTATCGAAAGTCAATGCGGCTTTTATGGTAGCCCGTATAGTATCCACGATATATCAAAATCTCTCCATTGGGACTAGTTGATGCCGGTGAAAGTTGCGACGTTGGGGGGGGGGGCCAGACTACATCTAGAATTTTCCTGAAACATGATTCTTACAGCTATTCGGCAACCAGTATACAATTTCACCTTCTTTGGAAACATAAACTACTTGAGACGCAAATCTGAAAGCTAAGCGAATTATCGCTATGTTCAGTAAAAAGACAAAGAGAATGAGAATGATAAAGTTATAGAGTTTCTCACTTTTATTCTGCTAAATGAAGTGTCGAGAAACCTAGAGAACTGTTAAGCGAATTATCGCTTAGTTCAAAGGATACAGATTGTAAACTGGTTAATTACCTTTTATTCATTCAAAATAAGATTAACAGTCGGCCCCCTTCTCCGGGCTTACAGCAAAGTCTCCATTTGGGCTTAAACTCAAAAGTAAGAAATAAGAACTAACTAATCACTAACTAAGAGATTTAGCTGAAGCTAACACAATTCTAATGTAGTGTAGTTGGCCCGTAATCTTAAACAAGCCGGCGAACTATCAAAAGGCACGTAATAATACCGCTGAGTGTAAAAACAGCTTAGAGAGACGTAGTTCAAAGGCAAAAGCGCACTACACAGGATTCCTAACTCTTGCTCTCTCTCTAAAAATCAGTTCAACTTTCCTTTAATGCTATCTCTTCCTGATTTGCATTCAACGTGTTTCTAAAACCTTATTCTAGTAAGGAGCTGTAAGTTGAAACAAGGTAAGATAGGAAAGGTTCACTAAATTAAAATAAATGTTATAAAATTAAAATATACCTTACAAAGTCCCTTTTATTAAACACATACAATTTAACAGAGGACACTTCTTGTGTTTACAAAAACAGCCAGCATTTATGGCGTAACTCAAAATGGTCATGAATTTCAATTAAACGAAATTAATTAAGTCTTAGTTTAGCGAAAGGCTACACAAAAAGAATAAGCGCAAGTTGGCTCAAATCTAATATCGGCGCGACAAGCCTAATAGCAAGAATAACGCAACACCGCAGCCAAAATGCTACCAAGAGATTCAACTAGTAATGTGGCCTTCAGCAGGCAAAACACGCTTTGACTGAACAATCTAAAACCTTCCTTTAAATACTACAGAGTGTAATCACACATTTTTGTAACGATTTTGTAAAGATTTATATATAAAAAAATCTTCTAATTTCATTTTCTAATATGTTCAGTCTGATAATATGCGGACAGGGACTTAAAATCATCAAATGTTTATACCCAATTATTGGGAAATACTTTTTTCTGGACTTGAACAAAAAGAGACTTATTTACCTTTCCATTATCAGACCAGTCATGACTTAACATGACGTCGACAATTATCTCCGATATTCGCCGACATGGACAACTATTTCCGATAAGGAACTTGAGAAGTTTCAAGTGGTGAAAAGCAGATATCTTTGCATTATTACAAATGCCAATTTCTATGTGAACTATTGCCTTCAGGACGAGCTTAAGATCTAACCGTTGCCGAAATTTCTCAGGAAACTCAATGAACGTTTCTATCATGAAGCACAAGAATGTAAAGAATGTAATATATTGAACCACTTTGAACTTTTCAGCTACGAGATTCTTCAAGAGGAACACCATCTTCGCCCTTTTGCGGCTTTCATGCTCAGCGATAACCAAAATTTTCCTACATAAAACTTAAATGTACTTTCGCATCTGCTCAAAGTCTCAGCTGAATATGTGTATATAGCATGATTTTGACTTCATCCTCATCACTCATTTAATGCAAAACAAATGGTTGTAAATATTGTGTATACAGTCTTCCAGTTTATGAGAAAAATTTGTATTTTTATGTATTATATCTTGTCTCCAGGATTCATTTAGGCAATTCTGTCCCTGCATTGTTACGTGAAGCAAGAAAATGAAGATAGCCGGTATGTAGCTTGTAGCTTTGCAAGCTAGATGCGGCGACAATGGCAAACGGAACGGAATGTTCAATTTTGGTACCGTTATTTCTGCTAGAGAAATCATCGTAGAAATTTTGTTCTTGTGTCAGAGGACTCGTGTAATAGCAAAGAATGACAGGCCGTCGTCAACGGAGGCAGTTCCAGCAGACAGATGATTTTAGGAGGGACATTGTGATCGGACTGAGAAAGCAGTTAGTCCATACTGTAAATCTCAGCTGACACACACTTGAACGCTTTTACAATGACCAGCTCTAGGGACTATAGCTGGAACAAGAAAGTGTGACAAGTTCGAGGAGTTCTGGTGCAGCCAGAGTGACATCGGCACGCATCGATCGACGCTTCCGCCGACAAGCGGTGGCGCACTCTCAAGCCATTTCTATCTCCAATTTGCAACATGTTCAAGACACACTGGATGTTCCAATATCGACCAGAAGCATTTACCATTGATTGGTAGCTAGTCCTCTGGACTCGTGGCGTCCGTTAAGAATACTGTGATTGACCGCACATCATAGACTGAAACGTCTGCAATGGCGGCGGGCTCGGGCGATGTGGAAGACGGAATGGCACAGGGTCGTTTTCTTAGGTGAGTCATGTTTCTGTTTCTCCTATGATAGTCGCCATGTATGAGTGTGGTGTCGATGTGAACACAATTCTAAACAGAAAGCGAATGTGAAACGCCCCATCGCGCGACAACGCGACGTATGGTTCGGGGCGCAACTGCATACGATTCCAGGCCATCTCTAGTTCGTATTCAGGGCATTATGCCCTTTATCAGCAGGATAACGCCCGATCACTCACATCAGCCAACTTGCTCTGCAAGATGCACAGATGCTTCCTTGACCACCGTTTACTCCTAATCTCTCACCAATGGAACACATTTGGAATGTGATTGGACGCTATTTTCAGACCCTGCCATTGCCGCGTTGAGATGTCGACTGTGGCAAATGGTTGACAGGGAATGGACAGCCATTCCTCGGGAACATTCGTAATCTCATTGAATTTGTACCTAGACGTTTTGCTTAGTGTATTGCCAACCTAGGTGCTCCTACAATTTACTGCGCCGACACTGTTCACTCTCTGTATTATGAATATCATTTCAAAATGAAGATCACTTATTATTCATTGCATTTTCTCTGTATTTGCAGAGTTTCAGCACTTTCTTGCGTTTCCTTCTTGGTGTTGCATTTTCAGTGCCGGATAGTATATCCAAAAAATCTCTAACAAAAAAAAAGTGAAAATTATAAGTTTTCGTGATTGACTTTTTGCATAATATAAAAAAGGGACCAGTTTTAGTTAATAAGTGCTTCACGAAGGCATTCCATTTTATAAGGGGACTGTTTTTATTTGCTTTCTTTTAACCGTCTAATTCAAATACACATGTCTATCAGCGAACATGACAAACGTGTATATTTGACTATTAAAGTAACGCATATTTACTTCTACGCTAAATGCCCGAGATGAGTTCCTGCAGATGCAAGCTGTTTTAACTATATTTCTTCCACTTATTTACTGAAAATATTCTTAGTACTTAATTGAGGATTAGTTTATAATTTATGTCGCTGCTATAAATTGCAGTATGTGCAGAAGTTAAACAGCATGATTCTAGATCGACAATACTCATATTTCTTACAGGCGACCATCCCTTTGCATTATTTAACAATTTATTATTGAAAATAGCGAAGCATTTCGGATATGCTAGATTTTAATGTAATTTTCAATTACGATCACGATTTCCTAAAGTTCTTTAATAGTTCGAGGCAATAACTTTCCTAATTAAAATTACAATTGCAAACTAACTGTAATTGCATTATATAACTGCAAATACATATTGTAATTGTGTGGGGTTCCACCTTTTTATTTCACAGTTAAATGTGGGAACCTCTTACACCGATAAGCGAATAATCGCTTGAGTGTGTGAACAGAGATGTAAGATTCAAGAAGGGTTAATGACCCTTTATTTCTCAAAATAAGGATTAACACAGTCGGCTCCTATCTCAGAGGGTACAGCAAAGCTTGAACTCAAAGTAATAAGAATTAAGGCTTAACTAAAAAGATATAGCCGAAGCTATCAGGATTCTAAGTAGTTGACCCCTAAATCTCAACTAAATAGATGAAGCTATCAAGGGCCTGAAGTACGGCCGAGCGTAGTAATAGCTTAGAGAGAGACGTAGCCAAAGGCAAACGCGCGATAGTCAGAAACTCTGGCTCTCTAACGAAGTCAATGAAACATCGACTTAACTATTACTCATTTGCATTAAACGTGTTTTTGAAAATACATTCTCGTAGGAAATTGTAAGCTGAAATTAGGAGAGACAGGAAAGTCTGACAAAGTAATTCGTTTAACTTACTATAAACTTAGGATATACCTTACAATATATACTTAGTTATAAACTTAGGATAAACCTTACAATTGTAATTGGATTATACAATTACCTTGTAATTATAATTACAGAGTAATTGCAATTACATTTTTAATAGTAATTAGATGCAACAAATACTTCGTAAATATAATTAGAGTATATTTGCAGTTACATCATTACAGTTACAAAGTAATTGCATAATCTAATTACAGTTACAAATATAATTGTATTACATTTACATTCGAAATGTAATTGCAATTGCATTTTTTCCAGCTATGTGAAATACATGCGTATTAATAAATTAAACTGAAAATGTAAATTTAATACATATTCAACTTGGAATAAATCGCACTCAAGCAGGCTGCTTTGAGACTGAGAACTTTAAGTGGGCAATTTTTGTGAAAAAAAGAAAAAAAAAAGATGTTATTGTACAACCTGTTCAAAATTATCACAAAATAAAACTTTTGATAAGAATGTTTAGCTCAAGTTGAACGAAAATTTGTAATCTTTAACAAAAACGAATTATTTCATTTTTTCTTTTTTTTTCTTTTTTCTTTTCCTTTTTTTTTAATCTGTCAAAACTGAGTACTATGACTACGTCTCTCATTCAAAAAAAGTAGTACTCTAACTTTCCAAATCATTTGAATCGCTTGGCGGGAGGCATAAACATGAATTAAGGCCTTCAAGACTGCTGCAAATTAAAGGTAAATTGACTTATTTTCCTATCGTAAGGCATTAAGTTTATGCATTATACCATATTAAGGATTATTTTTGCTAAATAATTTCTTATTCACAACTCTGCTTAAAATACTCTTTGATATATGCGATTTTTAGTGTTAGTTTATTCCAGTTCTACGAATGAGCATGTAATTAATATTTGTTTTTATGTTCTTATGTAATTAATTTACCTTACTTAATTTATACGATTTATGTTACATTAAGTTTAATCAAATGGATCATACTGATACTACATCTGCAATTCTGGATCGTAAAAAATTTACCTGTATATTTTTTCACGGTTGACTGCATTTTTAGAATAATTTATTTATTACTCACTCTTCCAAGCTGAATATTTATTGAGTTTCCATTTAGTTTAACAGCGCATAACTAGATATTAGTTTACAGCATTTTCTATACTTTATTGTATTACACATACACACTTCTGTACATATATACATATATACATATACGTACATAAATACATACATATATATATATATATATATATATATACATACAGGAGGCCCATAAATACCGCCCAAACTCTTCACAACCAAATTCCTCGTTGGGATTACATAAAAAATGCCCAAAGATCTGTACCTGTACGATCCTTAGTTTACAAGAAAAATACCTCACAGCCGATGTCACTAAAAAACACCATATTGGACACATCAACAGCAATGCTTGCATATCTTTCCAGACGATAACATTCGAAACGTTTGCTGCGCATATCGGTAGCAGAACCCTGGTCTGCAAATGTGTGGGCCGGCATACTCTAAGATCGCCTGCTTGGACCATATTTGTTACCTGAATGGCTCTCGGGACAGTAATACGTGGCTTTTCTCCGTGATGTCTTAGCCGAGTTCCTCGAAGACATATCCTTAGCGGCAATGCACGGCCTTTGGTTCCAGCATGATAGGGTTCCGGCGCATTACTGTGCTCCTGTACGTGATTGGCTGGATATGACATACCCCGGCGGCTGGATCGAACGCGGGGATTCGGTTCTATGGCTATCTCGATCGCCAGATCTCACACCGTTGTATTTTTTCCTATGGGTCCATCTCTAGGAATTGGTGTATTGAGACGTAGTGTTTATAGAAACGGACTTAGTTGCTCGTTTGCACCCTGTTTGCACGTCGGTGGACACCTCGCTGCTGCGACGTGTGCAGTCATCCATTCTACAGCGCTCAAGCCTGTCGCGATATCCACGGTGGACACTGAATACTGCTGTTGATGTGCCAAGTAAAGTGTTTTTTCGTTGCACCGACTGTGACGCATTTTTTTCGTAAAATATGGATCGTACAGGTACAAGTCTTCGAGCATTTTTATGTACTCCCAAAGAGGCATCTGGCTGTGCAGAGTTTGGGCGCTTGTGTGGGACACCCTGTATATATTGTTACGAAGTTTGTATTTAGATAACTAATTTTAGTAGAATTATACTTAAAACTGTTTTATTTCCCCGTGCAATGCTAGGCGACACTTTTAAGAGAAAGCTATGCCAGAAAAGTAAAAATACAGAAGCACCTGCATTTAATATTGAATAAATGGATATCTAGGTAATTTGTTTTGAAATTGAATAAATGTAATTGGCCGCTATGTTAGCTGTAACCATAATTCCATCCTCTTATTGGTTTCCAGAAATCTCGAGAAGCAGAAAATGCTATAACTATCTCGTATGACCGGTTGAAAACTATTGAAAGCCAGAGAGAGACATCTTAGTTCAGTTGTTTAGTTAGCTGCTGTTATTATTGTTGCGAGTTCACCGCGAGATGGAATTAGCTTTTTCTTTGCATTGCGTTGTACTTTAACACTTTTAATAGTTTGAAGTATAACTACTAATTATATTGCATGATATTGTGAACACTTGTACGAATATCTCTGAGGAAATTTCCAGCGTTTTGTTATAGTTCTTTTAATAAGAATAAATTTTATTAACCATTTATCGGACTTGTGCATTCAATCTAATTCGAACTCGTAAGCAAGCAACAATACACACACACACATACATATATATGTATGTATAAATTTATATATATATATATATGTTTGTGTTTGTGAATTGAGCTGTAAAGAAATTAAAAACTAGCTGTCCGTTTAAATTCATCTTGAAATTCCTGGCAACACTACAAAAGATTACCTAGGAAGAGGTCATAAGCTAAGAACTAAATTCTTAGGACCTTATAAAGTGGTCAATATTAAGCCACATGACCGCTACGATGTAGCAAATGTAGGATATCATGAACGACCTGAAGCAACTTCTGCTTCGGCTGACCACATGAAGCCCTGGTCTGATGGAATTGCAACCTGCCATCATTCTATTGCAAACTGTTTCTTTCCAGCATCTCTCTTTTTTGACAGCTATCATTTCTTTTCAAATATCTTATTTCTCTTATTTTATGTGTTTCAGTGTTCGGAGGTCATCATATGTCGATGGCCGAGCCCTGTGGGAATTGAGTCTCAGTAGAATTGAAAACTACCTGCGCTTAAATTCATCTTGAATTTCTGGGAACAGTACAAAAGATTAAATCGTATGACGGAATTATAGATATGAAATAGTTTTTAAGTTTATCATCTATGAGTTGACGTTTCTGAAAAGCGGCTAACGGTTTTTTTTTAAACAAAGAGTTTAGGCCAGGACAGATATAGATCTAAATGAAATAAAATCTGATACTTTGAACCAGTGGGTGTGAGTTCTGCTTTATGATAATACATCATCCCCACATATATGTGTGAAATTCTACCATGGATATTCGAGTTTGGTAGTTGGCTGGCACGATACAGCTATATCACAAACGGCGAATTTAGTAGGCAAATAAGATTAGGCTTTTCCCAACTGTAACGTCACTTAATTACAGAAGTGGGAGAAACAAAGACAGAAAGGGAGTAGGGAAGAAATTGTTTTTAAATTTTAAACAGACTAGGAGTCAGTGACGTTATACAAGAGCAAATCTTGTAGTATAGTAGTCTTGATGAAGGGCAGAACTGATAAATACGTTACATCCTCCTACACACATAATTAAATAGAGAAAAGAGAGAAAGAATTAGGTCCAAATAGTGACGAGTGAAAGATATTTTAATTTGTGCCCCGCTATAGAGATTGTCAAGATTTAGGAATAGGAAAAATCACTAAGCAAGAGAACCTTCGCCGAGAATTCAAACCACGGATTTTTTGTTTTTCTACCAGGATGTCTTAACCACTACACCGCAAGAATTCTCATGGAAAAATGCCAATTTATTTACCACAACGTGCAATTTTATTAAGAGTGCTACATTCAAATCAAATATTTTTCCAACAAAATAAATTCATCTGTTGCTGTAACACCAATATATCGTTAATAATTAGTAAAACTTAAATTGGAAAAATTATACAAATATTTCTGTGAAAAAATTACCTACTAATTTTAGAGAACATGGATTTCTATTTTGCTGCAATTCATCTGTTCTGGATGAGGATAAATGAGAAATTAGATTTAGTAACATAAATAAAATATGAATTAACAAGGATGCAATTTTTTTTCTTACGAAATGCTTAAGAAATTGTTACATTTTTTTCTTAAGGAATTATTAGTTTTTTTCAGAGAAAAAATTGTGAATTATTACACAGAACAATCGAAAACTATAAAATTCATAAATTTATATCATTGATTAATCGTTTCTGCATTTTGTTAATTTTTCATCTATAAAAACGTTTCATAATAAAGTGAAGTAAAATCTTAGAAATATTCCGCGCATGAAATAAAATTTTAAGTAGTTTCAGATAAGCTACGTAATCTAAATTTTGATCTTCGCAGGTGAATACCGACCAACTATTTGTATGCTGCGTCCCGATCATGTGTGCCCAATAAATGAACTACTAATCGAGGAAGAACCATGGGACGACGAATCACTCACTAGGATTTGCCCGTAAGTAGGACTTCTGAAAACCTTAATAGATAACTTAAGAAACATAGCTCGTAATGGATTCTTGAAGCACTATATTAAAGTATTGTTACCAATATTTCTACTGGACATATCAGTAATCATTATTCAGTAATGAATAATTGTTTCCTAATAAATCTGAGACATGAAGATTATATGTTATTAATAGAGTCAGTAAATTTTATGAATAAGCTCAATAAACTTAAACGGAAGAAAACAAAACTTCTCCTAAAAGAGGCAGCCTTGTTATAATAATCAGAAAATACTAAACGATTTCACTAAAAAGATACTCATTTTCATCTTAATTAATAAACAATTTAAATGAGAATCATAATGAAATGCTAGTAAAATCAAACTTCTTACCTTGAGTGAATCCTGATGATCAAAATTAGACTGTTTGTTTTGAGCTGATTTTGACCTGCAAAATTAGATTGCTTATTTTGTGATGTAAAGTTTAGGGCGCTTAAACTTTTGAAATTTATTGAAATCTTTTATTGTCATTGGTAGAGTAACTGAGTTTCAAAGTATTAAATACTGATCAAATCCTCTTCAAGGCAAAAATAGGTACACTCTTTTGGAAAAAATATCGAAGCACCATGAAGGAAGTGGTTGTTTTTGATGAAATTGAATATGCATATAACTCATACACAGATAATAAAATGATTAAAAAATCAAGATCATAGTACCTGTTCACGGCTCGCAATCACCCATTGAGTGTTTAAATTAGTAGTAGGTTAGTGAACGGTACCACTGGAGGTATAGACGTGGATGTAATGCTTTGAATAGTCGACAATGATACCGTTGGGGCGGTTCGGGCCTGGGGAACAATCATCCTATCTTGCCTCGCATTTGATCTCCTTGGCCTTCCAGGGACTTCATTTCGTCGGCAATTTCCTTGTACCAACCATTGCTGCGAACATCTTTGCACAGCTGTGTCTGTACGCTGCAGGTGGCGGCCTATTGGTAGGTATGACCACCGAGCTTCACGCAGCCTTACAATACTACCACGTTCGAAGTCGTTTAGTTGCCTGTGAGATCTTCGATATCGTCATAGGCATCTTTAGTTGTTTCTTTACGGAATTATAATGGAAGCAACAAAAAAAAGACAAATTTTCCGTCTCTGTTAGTGATTTTATACGTTGCGAATTGTGCGCTAGAAATGAGGTCTATGATCGCAATTCCTGTTCATTTGTCTTGAAACGTTGATCATTTGCATATTCGATCAAGGTGTTTTTGCGTACCAAATTTCGTCACGATCGCAAAAGTCCTTCTCGGTGCTTCGATTTTTTGCAGAGTGTATATTAACATAAATGCCATTTGATTTTACAGCCAAGAATACTAACCTCATCACTACTGGATACTTTCATTACTCACTTAGCAAACACATTTGTGAACAATACAGATTTTATATTCAACCATTAAAATAAATTTCCCCAAAAGCATCGATTTTAACTTTCGTCCGAAAGGGTTTGTTGAGGTTTTTTTACACTTTCTCTGAGCCTACAGTCTTTCAGTCTGCTGTTTCACTTACTCCTATTTCGTCTTTTTAGATTTTGTATTAAGCATCATTTTCTTCATACTTATGCCATATACAGTTCAACAGTAAAATTACAAAAAACTTAAAAGCAGTGTAACAGTATACGTTTAGTGTTAGGAACTACATCTTTACGTAAGCGAGAGTATTAGGTATTTTCTCCCTCCTTTCTGCATGCCTTCGTGGTGTAACAGTAGCACGCTTGACGCGTATTCGAGAAATCCAGGCTCGAGTTCTGGCGAGGGCATTGCACAACTCTACAATGGGGCCGGAACTAAAGGGTGGGGGACGATGATTCTTCACCACCAGGATTTGGCGTAGGGTACCCTAATCCCCAGTAGCCCTCACGATCGCAAAAGTCCTTCTTGGTGCTTCGAATTTTTGCAAAAGAGTGTATATGGAACCCTTACAATAGGGCACATAATATCTGCCATTTGATAATTTGTGGGGTTTTTCTTAGTTCAGTGTTCAATCCCCGAACCCCACAACGCTAATAAGAGAATAATCGCTGAAGTGTATTAGCGGAGACGTAAGACTTAAGAAGGGTTAACTACCCTTTATTTCTCAGAATAAATATGATACAATCAACTCCTAACTCGGAATGTACAGCAAAACCTCCACTTGGGCTTGAACTTAAATTAATAGGAAATTAAACTTAAGGTTAAGGAAGGACATAGCCGAAGCTATCAAGATTCTAAGCAGTTGGCCCTTAAATCTTAATTAAGTCGACGAAGCCAAACAAGGGCCTAAAGTACGGCCGAGCGTAGCAATAGCTTAGACGTAGCCAAAAGGCAAACGCGCGCTAGTCAGGAACTCAGGCTCTCTCTCAAAGTCGGTGAAACATCGACTTAAATACTACTCTTTACTCATCTGCCTTAACCGCGTTTCTGAAATTCCATTCTGGTAGGAAAGTGTAAGCTGAAACTAGAAAGACGGGAAAGATGCCTAAGTTAGGATAAACCATACAAATTCATCAATTTCTCAAGGATATTATGTGGGTTTGCCATCATAATACCCAAGCATTCATACGGGACGTTTAGATGCTAAATAAAAGAATCAAAAGTGGGTAGGTACTCGTTTATTTTTCTCTGAGAAAAAAAAATCAATAAAGGTTTAGCAATCTAATGAATTGGACACGTAGAATAAGAAAAAGGTGAAAGACAAAGTCTTTTTAAACCAATCATATTTTAAGTTTGTAAAGATCGCAAACTATGCATAAAAGAAAAAGTGTTGTGTCTTTTTCTTTTTTTTTCCTGAATAGCAACATACGAGGAGGATCTAAAGATTTTCGGGATACATAAGTAATATGTTTTGTGATTTAGCTAATTTTTTTTCCTTTCAAAGTTATATAAAATTCTTGATATTTACAAAATGCTTTTGTTTATTCTGAGTTTTCATTAAAAAAAAAAAGGCGTTATTAACTGAAAGTTAATAAAGTGCGGAAAGAAATGCATCTCAGCATAGAATGCAGAATGGAGCAGCTAAAAGGAGAAGTTCTGTTAGCAAGCAATTAAAATATAATTTTCCTGTAAATTATGATATTCAAATGGAATTTGGAAGATAGGTTACTGGCGCAGCCGATAGGATGCCATACCGAAACAGAATAACCCAGGTGGGAGCTCAATTTATTTAGTAAATGCATGCTCCCTCATATTTAAGCAGTAATAATTATTTGGGCGAAAATTATTTCAGAATTCGTAAAACTGAATATTGTTTTCCGTTACGGAATATTAATTTTGTTTACTTGCTAAAGTAGTGAATATCCCAGTGTTTGAAAGTAATTTCATTTTACTCGTCAGAGTAACTGAATAGCACATTCTAAATAAAATTCTTAAGAATTGATTCTGCTGTTTCGAGTTTCGTTGCAGATAATTAAAAAATTATTTTAATATAGTTAAATTTATTGTGCATCATATGTGAAAAAAAAAGAAGGTAGGCTCAGAATATGCTGCATAAACAAAGTTGAGAAAGTGGAGCTGTGTGACGTCCATAAATGGGTGGAACTAAGTTTATGACGTCACAATGCGTTCCCCATGGACCTTATAAGAGATAGACTAACCCAGTGGGCGGAGCGCGCGTCCCCCACATGTCCGCAAGAAGGAGTAGGGACGATCTGGTTTACTTTAACATTGAAACCTATGGCGTTTGTACCACATAACTGTTTTTAATTATTAAATACGATACGTTGTATATTGATGAGATTATGAAAGTCACAGTTTTTTTAAGTAATATTTAATATATCTCATTAAAGCACTTTTTACTCCATATTTCTTATAAGGTCCATGGCATTCACGCATTTACACTACTCCTACTTTCTATTGGTAGGATACCAACTGCTTGGAATTTAATTGAAGACCCCCCTTCTTATCTAATCAGAAGACAGTCTAATCAAAAGATCCCTCTTCTTAGTGCCAACTTCCGCACAGCGAACAATAGCAGCCGCACTTTATACACTGCTCAAAACAATTAAAGGATATTGTAAGTTTTATATAAAATAAAGATATAAGGGAATTTTGTTTTGCCGAAAATGGAAGAAGAGAATCACAAATGCAAATTTTTCTGATTTTCAAACTGTGGAGTATGCTAATTTTGAGTTCGACGTCAAAATTCTAAATTCGATCTAAAATTCGACTATTCTAAACTATCAATGGTGCGTAGCAGGATTTGCTTAATACTAACGCACTTAGATTACTTCAATAAGTAATTGAGTAACAGCGCTAAGGCTTAGAACTTAAATACTAGCTAGTCAGGTAGACGTCGAAGAGAGCCGAAGCGATCTGAGACTAAAAGATCTCTCATACTGAGAAGTTCCTCTCTAACCTTTAAATACAAAACTTGGCTCCACTTCAAATTAGCATAAAGCTGAATCGCGTGCTCATTCTAACGGGAAGTTGAAATAAGAGTTCACAGGAAAGACAAATTAACATAAAACTTTGTTAGTTTAAACTAAAACCTTACAACCTCACTTGGAGAGTTCCTACTTTAACTAAAGTTAATGGTAAATTTAAGGAAGTATTAATAAGAAATTAAGTTTTCTTTATTAAAAGATTGAGTTTTTTTTAATTCGAGCCATAGCTTTTATGGGACATGGTAAAAAGGAGGATTTGTTAGTTTTAGCTGCTGAAATAGAAATTCAAGTGGATCCAAGTATGAAAATAAAGTGGTTCAAAGTGACATATACGATGAAGCATTTGCTAAAGGAAATCTTTTAATGATTGTTGAAGAGAGGAGAAGAAAAGAAGAAATAGAGATTGAGGAACACAGAAGGAAAGAAGAAATAGAAGCAAAGTGTAGAAAAGAATTAGAAGCACAGCAGAAAAGAGAATAAATGCAAATGGAATTTGAATTGAAGAAACTCGAAATCGAATCTTGTACTCGACTAACACGAACTCCAAACGAAAGTGGATAACAGAATTTCGATTTAATTAAGCTTATTCCTAAGTTAAGAGAAGATGATATCAAGATTTATTTATTTTTATTTGAAAGACAAGCTAAAAGAGAAAGATATATCCTAAATACTGGGTATCATGTTTATTGACTTTAATGCCATCTGAAATCATTCAACTAATGGGTAAGGAATCTGAGGAAAATTTTGAGGATTATGAGTACATTAAGGCCATCTTGTTGAAGAGATTTAAATTAAATCCCAAAAACTTTAGGAAAACGTTTGTGATGTACCAAAAAAGCGCTGAAAAATCAAGGAGGTATTTTTGCTACATAATTACATGTTATTTTGAAGAATGGATCAATGGCCTTGAAATCACAGATTTTGCCGGATTAAAAGACCGCATTATCAGAGCAAATTAAGAAAAGAGTACCTCATGAAGTAAGAGGCCATCTTCTTGACGACTAAGTGAAGTTCGTTTCTCCAACCAAATTAGCGGATAAATTTGACGAATACGACAGTGTTCGTAATACTTCAAAAAGACTGGTGGTAGTCCATCAAAAGACAAAACTAATGAAAAGTGGCAACCTCGTTCTCCACTTCCAGTAAGACACAAATTGACTTCAAAAACAAATAGGTCTCCGTTCAGAACACGCCAAGAGTATACCCGCTCCGTAAAAATGACGAGCCACAAAAGTCAATTTCCAAACTAACTTGTTATAATTGTGGGAACGAAAGTCATATATCTTATTTCTGAACCAAAAATCGGATACCATGAAATACTCCTGCCACAGCGCAAAAAAACGTAATCTAAACACAAGCACCTCTAGCAGAAAAGTAAGAACCAGAAGTGCTAACCATCAAGATTTCTATTCCTGTCCCAAAATCCGTGGGCGTATTTAGAAACATATATGATTTGAAACTTATCAAAGTTAAATGCGGTGATATTGTTATAAATGGAATCGTAGACACGGGAACACAAATTTCGGTAGTCTGTGAGAAATTGGTCGACGACATACCTTGCGAAAGAGAAAGTAAAATAGAGATAGCTTCTGCTTTTGGTAAAAACGAAATTATTCCACTGAAAATTTTCCAGATGAAAATTGATGATGACCTTTAAGGTAGAGTGCCCATTACCGTGCCATTTCAAAAGAGCTAGTAACCGACTTGTTACTGAGTTCTTCAGCTTATGAAATGCTCTGTGGAAATATTGAACTGTATCACAGTGATCATTAGAGGGATGAAACTTCCTTAGAATGTGAAGAATCAGACGATAAACCCTCACCAGCTGAAGACAATACTTCAAATTTAGCAGTTCTTAATCAGATTAAATCAGATAATTTGAAAAGAGTCACGTGAAGTTTCTAGGTCGCATAATAGGTTCTGGCACTCTCACTCTCTAGATCCTGTGAAAACAGAAGTCATCCGGAATCTGTCTAAGCCTACCACTAAAAAAGAAATCAGAAGTCTTTTAGGGTTAGCAAGTTACTATAGAGTTACATCCCAAATTTTTCTGATATAATTCCGCTCTAACAAATCTTACAAAAAGATTGCTCCAATTAATATTCCGTGGTACTCTAAAACGGAAGCATCTTTCAACAAACCTTAAGGAAGAGCTGATTAAAATACCATCCCTGCATACTCCGGACATCGATAAGTCCTTTCAAGTCTACACAGATGCATCTGAGTTTGCAGTTGGAGCGTTCTAGCTCAAAATGATGAATATGGCAAAGAAATGCCCATAGCATTTTTTAAGAAAGAAGAATTTTAGGAAATCTATTTTTTAAGTTTATAATATTTTAAGAAATTTATTATTATATATTTTTTTAAGAAATGCTCATTGCGGTCTACGACGGAAGCATCTATCAACAAACCTAAGCAAGAGCTGATTAAAATGCCATCCCTGCACACTCTGGACATCGACAAGCCCTTTCAAGTCTACACAGATGTATCGGAGTTTGCAATTGAAGTGTGTCTAGCTCAAAATGATGAGCATGACAAAGAAATGCCCATAGCATCTTTCAGCAAAAAACTAACTTCGTCTCAACAACGATGGTCAGCCATCGAAAGAGGAGTGTTTTGTGTCATCGAACCTTCAAAAAATTGGACACTTGGAGTTTCGGTGCAAAGTGCAAATTGTGTATGACCGCAGCCTCCTCACCTACTTAACCCAAAGTGCTCCTCATGTTGCTAAACTGTCTCGTTGGGCCTTAGCATTACAACATGACTGTGACATACCGCAAGTGGTGCCTTATCAAGGTTATCATTTAACACGTAAGCAAAATTAAATCGCAAAGAAAACTTATTTTCATTACGCAAATTTAAAATATTTCCAGTAGTACTACTGTAACGTTGTAGTATTAACTACTGATACTGAGCATATGTCACACATATGTATAATTTCGTATTTACTTTTTATGTTAGTATGTGTTCTTTAAATCATTTTACTTTGGGAAGTTGCATATTTTGGAGCTCTCACTTATATTTCATTGTTTTGAATAGAGACTGTATTGTTGCTTTTTTCAGACACTCTCTCTGAAATCTGAGTAGCATTGTGCCTAAGGTGACCAATGTGCTTCTCATGGGGGTACCTGTACAGATCGTTAACTATGAATAAAAAAAGATATGTGTCTTTTTCTTTTTTTTTTTTCGGTATGGCAAGATGAGTAGAAAACGATCGTGAATTATGAAAAAAGGAGACGAGTTGTGTTTTTTCGTGAATGTCAACATAAGAGGTGGTTCTAAAGATTTTTGGGTTATATAAGTAATATGTTTTGTGAGAGATTAGCTAATGTTTTTTCCCTTTTAAAGTTTAAATAAAATTGTTGATATTTACAGAACGGCTTTGTTTATTCTAAGTTTTCATTAAAGAAAAAGGTTATTAACAGATATTTAATAAAGTGCGGAAAGAAAGGCAGCTCAGCATGGAATGTAGAATGGAGCAGTTAAAAGGAAAGGTTTTATTAGCAAGCAATTAGAACATTATGTTCCCTTCAATTCTGATATTGTAATGGAATTTGAAAGAAAGTGTACTAAGTTTATTTTATATGATTCTTTATTTCTTTCATACAATTATAAAATTGGGTGCAAGTCATTTTAAAATTATAATATGAGAAATCAAAATTGCTTTAGTTGTCTTCACTGACAACTTATACCTTTCGTCCGACCATTGAAATGACATTAGTGAAAATATTCTTTCCACTTTTGCATTGTGGGCTGGAATGGCTCATACGTATTCACAAAAAATGAATTCTGATCCATACACTTTGTATCAGAAAAAAGCTTCAGCCATTTTATTTCTATACACAATTTCGTAATCGATACGCAGTTTTGGCTTGCATTATTTTTCTCTTCGTAATCTTTTACATATGCAAACTAATTGAACTCAGTGTTGCCAATATAGATTTTCAGTATAGGATTCTATCAATAGAATTTCAGTAGTCGGGCTGCCGCCACGCGCCAACTGTCTCAAGCGGAGTTTAGGAAGATAACGGGACAAAAACAGGGCAAATAGTAATATAGGACTGAGGAGTGAGATACGATGACAGTCCCTCTACACGAGCGTATGCCAAGCCTACCTATAAAACCCCTCATGATGTCTTTTATAATCAACAACCACTATTAATTTGAACCATTGTAAATAATAATCTCAAAGCTGTTCCACCCATGCAATATGACGTTAAAATTTGCATGGAGTCCACCGGCGCATTCATCTGCCTTTCTCTGTTTTTCCATCCATCCTACTTCGAATGAGATCGTTTCAATACTCAGCTCAAAATTAAGATTAAAAAATGTCCCCCGCTCAAATTTTCAGCCGAGACAGGAATGTATGTGGTCAGATTGTAATAATTATGTTGATTAACCAGCAATCTTTTTTGTGTGAACAGCATTACCACTTCTACTTTTTGTTAGCTTTCATCAGGAAGTAAATATAAGAATAGAGTTTTTAAAAGTTAGAGAGAGAGAGAGAACTATGTCAGCAATGCTGACCTTTGGGATATTTCATCGCTCAGCTTTGAGAATTACGTTGTCCTGCATTAGCCTTTTTGCTGACCTAATCACTCGCGCATATAGCTCAAATTGAACCAAAGCTTATTAGACCTTGAAATGTGTATCTGTAGCATTAATATTACTTTGAATTTTAATTTACTTTCTCAGTTACCTGAAATCCCGAAAACAGTATAAATTTAAACTGTAAGCATAATGAAAGTTGTTGCTTAAAACCTTCTTCCAAACCTGTAGTTACTTTCTCAGATAAATCGCTGCCCAGACTTTGTAGGGTTCTATAAATTAAGTTAATTAAGGTGTGAAACCCTACATTAATTCAATAGATTTGCTGTCAAATACAAAAATCACATTCGTACATGTAGGTGATATTGGGGCAGTTGCATTGATAAAATCGTATCATTTTCTTTTCTGCTCTAACCTCGCTCTCACAGGACCACAGTAGGAGTGATCAGCCATATTTAGATGGTGGAATGGAATGAAGTATCATTGATAAGTTAGAGACGGTTCAGACTGCAGGAAATATCAATGTAATGAGTGCTGAAGAGCTATTAGTTATTTACCAGAACAAGAACCACTAGAAATAAGCAATGCCCTAGCTGGAATTCATACTACGGCCTTTCCGATATTAGCAGATATGCCACCAATTATACCACGAAGGCACTCAGTGAGAAGGAAGAAAATTTAGGGTGTAGTCTAAAAATTGCGGAGAAAGCTTCAGGTGCTGAGATCCATACCCAAGAGGCCTGGGAGAAGGCAATGAAGAAACACGAAGACTAATCGAGATTGGTATTTGTTATTTTCAAACAGGAATGCAAAGACTGTTATAGCCACACAGTTCTCTTGTTCTTTTCAGCTGCTCATAAAATCTCAATTATAATAGCTGCTATTTCCTAAAGATTTCATGAGAGATGGTTTTAACCAGAAGATTGACTGCTTGCAGGCCACTCATTCCTTCATCTTAAGAAAGTGCGTCTGAAATAATGCAGAGAACATCAACCTTGGACTCAACTTCACAGGGTTCTAATCAGTGACATGTGGCTTTCACTGACAAGTCTAGCTTCAACCTGGAAACGGAATCTTGATACAACCTTATCTGGAGAGAGCCTGAGACTCGATAACATTTCTCCAACGTTAAGAGAAAGTATCACTGTTATACCGGCAGATGTGACGCGATCTGGACAAGCATCGCGCTAGATGTTAGATATCGCTATGTGTATTTAACTGAGTCTTCATCGCAGATCTTAGAGCCCTACGTACGACTTTTCAGAAGCGCGGTTAATTCTCAATTCCTTTCTGTGGACAAAAGGTTTCGTTCATATAACCTTATGGACGAATATCTTAGGGATAAAAATGTTTGGTGTACAGATTTATCAACCAGATCTCCAAACATGACCCTCCTGAATCTATTTTGCGATTGTAAATCGCGAACCGTCTCTGAGAACCAACGAGGAGCAAAGAAGAACTTTGCTATAGAAGTAGATGCTACTGCCACATTGACTCGTTAACAGCATGATGATTCGCTGTACTACACGGACGGAAATGTACCGGAGAAAGTAACAAAATGCGAAAACATTGTCATACAAAACATCGTGGGAGAAAAGGAAGGTAAAAGAAAACATTGCAGTTCTAAAACCTTGTGGTACAAAGCATCGTCATCGAATATAAAGCGGTTCAAAAACATAGTCGTCCAAAATATCACGGTAAAATGTATAACACTTACAAATCATCGCACGACGATAACATCGCAGGTATACGCTCTTTGGACTTTAAAAGTTGTAAAGGCATATTCGCCTAATGATTTGAAAGCACAACAAGGAATAAGGAATATTTTTGCTTTGTATTTCATATTTTGAATTAATTGGCAAATTCAACTGCATGTTGTGCATGAAAATTTAATGAATTTTAAGAAGACGAATGAAGTGCAATTAAACAAGGTCTAATTTCACTAAAACAATATCTGATTAACAAAACACGCATTCTGCTGTGTAATTGTTATGCGATGATTCGTAAGTACTTATTTTTTTACCACTATATTTTTGACTACTATGTTTTAAAACTGCAGTGTTTATGAACCCTTTTAATTTCGACGACGATATTTCGTACCACGATGTTTTAGAACTATGGCGTTTTCTCTTTGCTTTCTTTTCTCCCACCGTGTTTTGTGAGATCACGTTTTCGCCTTGGGTTGTTTTCTGAGCAATATTTTCCTCCACTATGATTTTGCTGCCATGTTTTCGTCTGTAACCGTACCTTTGAACATAAACGTTAACATAAATCCAGTTGTTCTCATTTTGCTCAACGTTTTCACGTTGCGTTTTGGGCATTCGTAATTATTCACGATTAGGAGTGGAGGCTTTCATTGTTGCATTGTATAACTTGTGAATTTATATTAGTCTATACCCACTTAAATTTTCAACACTTCTGTACAGTGTTTTCTGAAAAATTCGAAAAGACGTCTTACTGTTTGAATTTTGAACCCAGGTTTATTTCTAAATGGCTATTTCTTTGTTTGTAAAACGGAATAAAACTTGTTGACCATCAATAGGGAACAGGTTCTTCGTCTGGAAAATGTAGCAAAACTCTTGAACTTGTGCTTCTACCATTAACGTCCTCTAACTTTACCACTGATGCCACATTTAAAAAACCTGAATGAGTTTTAATAATAATTCACATAAATGCGTAGTTTCAACAGATGTATGAGTCATCTATTGAAAATACACACTTCTACAAATCGCTTCACGTCTTTTCCTTATTTTTGAAACTGTAATCCTTAATAAGAGCGTTCCTTAAGCATTGAATGTCAGTGTATAATGCACATACTATAAGACTGTGACTTCTGTCTGACAGTACTGTAGTCATTAATTTAATTGGAAATTCATTTGTACCCAAAAAATTAATATTCATTCTGTCAAGTCGCATAGTAGATTTCGTTCTGAATTGGACAGAAATGTATTTTTACCAATGAGCTAACGAAATAAAGTTACTTTTACAAAGACCAAAATAAAGTTATATTATTTAATGACTGACGTAATATGTAACTATCAATTACCAAAAATGCTTAGTATGTTTTATTTTATGCTTTTCATAAGAAATATTCTAATATGAAAAGCATTACAAGTTATATTATTTAATCAAGAGTATAAATATCAGTGCTTAAAATGCTAAATGTCTTAGTAAGAAGTCATGTTATTGTAAAAGAAAAAGTGTTTAATATATTTGAAGTTTTCATTGTTAAATATTATTGAAAAAAATAAAGTTAACGTGAAAATACTTAATATATTTTACTTTATCCTTCTTTAGAAGCAGTATTCTGATAAAGAAGGACTATTAAAAGGAATGTGTAGAAAGAATGAAATTTTACAAAAATGAAACCATTTTTTTAATTTGTTGTTTATAAATTTATGGTTAACATGGTTCATCATATTACGGTCATTGTTTTCTGATTAAAAATGTTGTAATATCGAATAGAGTGCGAAGCATATGCAAAATGCTGTTTTTCATTATGAACTCTTAAGACATTAAACTTATATATACCGTTCAGTTCAGTGTTGCATAAATGTACAGAGAATTTTTCTTCCTCTTAGGCAAGTCATTAATTTCATAGACTGCATCGGCAATCACGAAGAAAGATGTCACGCTAAATTACTAATACCTCCTGCAGATTATCAAGCTGTCAAAAATGTTTTGGTCGAAATCTGTGATGAGAACAGCACTATTCATCAAGGTAAAATTTGCCTTTGTGATTAGTAATGAAGTTAGTCATTATGATTAGTACTTTTTTCTTTTCTAATTAAAAACCCTGGTGTGGATACCACATGACTTCTTTGCGCGGCCTATAATTTTCGAGATTGCAATACTTCTTTTACTTCGTTCAAGAATCAAAAATCTGTTGTGGACACCATATTACTTGTACGACCTTTTAAATTATATACACTTTTTGCTGCATTTCGTTTAAACTTATTTCCGCGAATTTCATTACAGATACACTTCTCATTCAATTAATTCAGTTCTCAAGTCACGGTAAGGCAAAAATGCATAAAAACTCAAAACACCTTCATTAAATTTGTAAAATACAGGAAAATTCCTAAAACATCAAATATTGCTAAAACAGTTAAAAAAAAACATTTTTTGCAATTAAAATTAGAGTGTCTACGCAAAAAAAGGCAGTTTGACGGACGGGAAGGAAAACAAAATTTTCGGTGCGCAAACATTTGATGTTAACTTTTGGTCCCACTGAGCGAAAAGACACAGAAGTTGGTGCACGAACTTCATTATTCTAATAACAGTTTCAAATGCAAACAGATAGCGGCTGCGTTAGACCTAGCATCACTTAAACTTTTAAATTCTTGATAATTCTACAACTATTGCATGCAGATTAACTAAAGGCATAAAAATCGAAACATAAAAACAACATAATTCAATCACTTTGAAACACAAAATGATTAATTTACCAACATATAAGAATGAAAAAACAGAGAGAGCAGGATAAGAGGTATACGTTGGTGCAGCTGATTGCAATAAAAAAGTGAGATGCACAACTAGATGGCATTGCAGTCCCATATATAAAATTCTACTGCTACTCGCTTTTGAGTTATGCGAGATATATGGTACATACGTACGTATGTATGTAGAAACGTGTAGATTTCATGAAAAAATCCTTTTTGAATCCATTTTAAATCCTTTTTACAATCTGTTTTTGAAAAAAAAAATGTTCATTTATTCTGTCCGTATGTACGGATGTCACACAAAACAGTCATCCAACAGGTTCTCAGGAGATCAAAATGCATATTTTCTTTGAAATATGATACTCGAAATTTTGCATGCTAACTTTCTTTCCTACAAGTCAGTAAAAATGGTCAAAAACAAATATTGCTCACTCCTAAGGCTACAGTCATTAAAGTGGAATATCATACAAAGTTTTTACAGAGTAAAGTGTTTTTACAGTGTTTACAGTGTAAAGCGTTTTTACAGCGAGCTCATTAAATGATACCAAGCGATAAATTTTTACATTATATTATATGCATTTTTTGTTGCGTTTAGTTTAAACTTACTTCCTCGAATTTCATTACAGATATATTTTTTACTCAATCAATTCAGTTCTTACTTCAGGGTAAAGCAAAAATACACAAAAATTCAAAACATCTTGATTAAATTTGCAAAATACATAAAATAAATGAAGGAAACTTGAATATACAGCAATTTATTGTTTGGTAATTTAATTGTCCCTTGATAAATACTAAGAAATTGAAGGGAATTTGCTCCCATAGTAATGACTCGACAAGTAATTTAAAAATATTTACAAACGTAACATAAAATAATAATAAAGAACATAAGATTATACCAGATGAGATAAACAAATATTTTTATGCCGCAGTCCTCGGTGAACAAACGTTCAGTTGATAATCGGGTTTCTAGGCCAGGCCCTATCCCAGCAAAACAATTTTTGCATTTTTCGAATTTTCGCTAGCATAATGAAGAAATAAAAATACATGAAAGTCATTAAGATAATCGTGAAGAAACTTGCGAATGAAACATCAAGTTCTGGTTTTGAGCATTCGAGTCAGGCCGTGCAGATAATTACTTTGGAAATTATGCCGCAGTGACTCCAGTCACAGCGTAGTTAGTTGTGTTTTTGTTTATCATCAACAGCGGCAGAGCATAGTTACAAAACATAGGGAAAAGTTAGCAAAGTCCCTTCTGAGCAGTCTAATGTTAAAATGAGGAAAGAAGTTATACAGTCTTTCAAGTGTTTTACAGCCTTCCTCTTTGACGTCGTCGCGACGAGGACAGCATTAGATGTTTTGGGATGTACTCTTTTATGAAGAGGCTGAAGAGGTGATGAATTTAAGTCAAGGCCGAGGAATGATGTACACTTAAACAAGTACCTGGATCATTTAGGTTTGAAGCTTTCTTCTGACCATACCTTGCATGAAAACGTTTCTAACCTTTCTTTTTCGAAATTCAAGCTGAAATTCAAGTACTTTGGTATTATCGCAAATACTTTAATAAAAGGCGCGAAATTTTCAGACGTTCCCAAATTGTGGCAACCATGCACATAATTAATTGTTCAAGTAACCATACCAATAACTGTAAGTTTGAACAAGGAACCTCGTCATTTTCGAACCCGCTGTTTTGATTGTATTAGAAGCGATAAAAACAAATTGCGGAATTTTTGTCTTCGCTGAATTTTGAAACATGCGCTTGTGCGATTTTCCTGCAAAGAAGAAAATTCCGTGAAAGTTTTGCAAGAATATGATATTTTGAAACAGAGACGGGTATGTTTAATTCGCATTTGATGATGTGTTTTGGCAGACAACCTTTAATAGAAATGCAGCGTGAAACATTGTAACGAACACGTCGGCATTCGAAGCGGCATCTGTTCGAGAATAGTCATCTGCCATTTACTACAGAGAATCATACAGATTTATATACTGCTGGAGTAAAGAATTAACGACTGTTAAGGTGTGGTTTCGTATTTCTTTGAATCTAATCTTAAAATAATCACTACGAAATATCCACCGGAAGGAAAGAAACAAAAGCATTGTTGTATTCTAAATCAACATTTATATTTCTAAATTCTTTAAAAAGGGCAAGGAAAATTTTGTTGTTGAACGTCTCAAAATCTTTCTTCGATTCCTTCTTTGACAAAAGAAACTCTGTAACCTATTTCTTGTTCCACGGCCGAAACTCTTTCTTCTGTTTGCTCTTTCACAGAAGAAACTTTGTAACTTTTTTGTCATTTCACGGCCGAAACTCTCTCTTCTATGTGGCCTTTGACAGAAGAAATTTTTTCTTCAACTTGTACAGCTTTACTTTCAAACGCGTCTATTCTGCTTTCCATAGCCTCGAATTTATTTTCTATTATGTAAGTAATTTTCTTTTCCATTTCTTCTTGACCCGCTTCAACGATTTTCATCTCTTCCTTACGGATTCTTGGCCCAATTTCATCCTCTCTTTAACGGATTCTTGGCCAGCTTTCGTCTCTTTTACGGAATCTTTCATCTCTTCATTAAATGATGCTTGGCCAGCTTCCATCTTTTCTTGGAATGCAGCAAAAACAGTGACGAGCTGTCTTAATTGTTCTTTTATCCGCCTCGTGATTGGCTTTCAAATCCCACTTCTGGCACCAAAAAGTATTGCGTGCGTACGGGTTCGTAATGGATTGAATGCACAAGTCGATAAAAAGTTAATAAAAAATTTATTCTTTTCACAAGAAATAAAACAAAATACTGAAATATTCTTTCAGAGGTATTCGTATAGTATCACAATATCTCAAACGTTAAACAGAGAAAAACATAGAAAGTTAATCCAATCTCACAGTGAATTCGTTACAATCAACAACAGCGCTAAGTAAACAATACATTTCGCTTAAAACAACTTCAGATGAGCTGAGATTTTTTAATTTAGCTTTTATAAGCTTTTTAATCATCGCGAGATCATTCTGGTATTTTCTCGATTTTTCTGGATATCAAAAACAGTTACGAGATATCTATTTATTAAATATTAAATGCACGCGCTCTTGTATTTTTACTTTTCCGACTCAGCTTTCTCTTACAATTCGTCACGCGCTGCGTTGCACAGGAAAATAAAACAATTTTAATTACAATTCTAAATAAATAGCTAAATAAATATAAAATCTGTAACAATAATAAGAATCACTCATTCGCAGCTATAATTGTTCTTTGATAATTTAAAGTTCACATATCACACACACACAGCGGTTCTCAGCCATTCTTTTCTTCTCATCTCTGCCGCTCTCCGCTCGGGGGCGCAGCTGCTATTAGGCATGCGCAAACAGCGACATATCTGAATTTCAAAGCTTTTGGTACCACTAATATATAAGCAATAAATATTCTGAAAGAAAGGTTTGGTAGAAAGGAAATTTAGATAAACGCACATATGAATCGCGTGTTGAATTTAAAGTCAGTAAACAAATGGATAATATTAAAATATTACATAACTTATATGATAATTTAGAAACTGAAATTAGAAGCCTTGTTTCCCTTAACGTTACTTCTTACAGCTATTTACTATTATGCCCACTGTTAATGAGAATACTTTCCTAGTGAATTAGATTTAGAGTTCAATCGATCGTTAACCCCTGACACAGACACCGCAATGATTAACATTTTGGAATTTATAAAGAAAGAAGTTGAAAGCAGATAGCATGCATTTTCCCAAACATCACCAAATTATTCTGAGTTTAACATCAGAACCGAACAGTATAAACATGAATCAGTAGACCTTATTGTTAGTATGATACTTATGAAAAATATCATACTACCTTCAAAAATAAACGTTTTATCTCAGCAGTTGCGTCATTGAATACAAATAATCAACAGCCGAGTGTATATTTTGTGGGAAGATAGAGAATGAAGCTTTGAAACATTCCACTTCGCAGTTCCAATTAAGAGGAAAAGAAAGAAATTAAAAATGGCTGGCAGATGCTATTTCTGTTTTCGTAAGGTTCTTACGTCAGTCCATTGCAGCTCGGATATACGCTGTGAGTTTATGTTCATTTAGGTATAATGCTATTTTACATGATAATAAGTTTAAAAATAAAGGAGAAAATAAGGGTGAGCTTAAAACAGACACAGTGGGGGCGTCGATTTTGGAAAGAGATAACAAAACTAGGGTTTATTTACAAACTGCAAATGCAATAGCTTTAGGTCAGAATAAAAGAAAAAATATAAGACTTATTTTCGATTCTGCGTCTCATAAATCTTTCACTCTGACTGAAGTATCAAAACAATTGAAATTAGATATTATAGGGGAAGAAGAACTTCAGATTTAGACCTTCGGCTCTACTGAACCTACAGTTAAAAGGCTAAAAAAGGTTAAGGTTATTTTTAAAGGTATAGATCGACCTGGGGAAATAATAATTGAAGCTCGAAAATTTTAACCAAGCTGGTATGCCAGAAAGGAAATACTTAATTATTGTAAGGAAAATTCGACAATACTTGCTGATACTGCAAATATAGGTGGTCATAACTCTCAAATATCAGTATTAATTGGTAATGATTTTTATTGGAAAATAGTCACTGGGAAGGTTAAAAGATTATCAAAGGGTCTTTTTGCCTCTGAAACCGCATTTGGTTACGATATAAATGGAACTGAAGCAGTAAGTAATGCTTCTACATTTCATTTCGCAATTACGGTAACGAATGTTGTTGAGAATATTTCACATGCACATGATTTTAAAACTAATACAGCTCTTAAAAGGTTATGGAATTTAGATGAAATCAGAATACTTGACTACAACAAATGAAATGACACTGAAGTTATGCGGTGATTTGAAGAAACGACTGAATGTAAAAACAATCGTTATGTGTCTTGGAAAGACAATGTCAACAAAATGAGTAGTAATTATAACATTGCCTTAAACAGATGTAACAGTTTACTTAGAAGGTTTAAGAAATATCCTGAAATTTATGACATATATTCAAGGGTAATTGAAGATTATCTAAATAAAGGAATAGCTGAAGAGGCTGTGTTCTGCAGAAAACTTTTATTTTTTGCCTCACCATTGTGTAATCAGAGCAGATCACCGATTTTACGAAATTAAGAGTCATATTTGATGCTTCCTCACATACTCATGACAGTCTATCTTTAAATATGATTGCTTATAATCAGGATCAAATACAAATCTTGAATTATTTGTTTTCTGATTAATTTTCATCAACACAAAATAGCATTTGGTGCAGATAGCGAAGCTGCATTTTTACAAATTCTGTTGAAGCCTGAGGATAGAAATCCAGTAAGATTTCTCTGGACTTCAAAGGAAAAGTAGCAACCGATGATTTTACGAATGACGTGTGTAATATTCTGAGCAACCTGTAGCTCTTTTTTACTAGTAGCAGCTATAAAGCCTCATGCAAGACATCAAGACACCAAGACACGCAAGACAAGTTGAAATCACAATATTCAAAGATCTGTACGCTTCTTAAAGAAAACGTTTATGTAGATGATTTGATTCATGGTGCAGATGATAAAGAAGAAGCTACAGAAATTTATGAAGATGTGAAAAAAATTATAATGCTTACTAGTTTCAATATGAGAAAGCGGAGGAGAAGTAATTTCCAATTACACGGGATTTGGTATGCAACTGAAAATACGAAGTTTAATGAGAAGGAAATAAATAGCACTGTGTTAGGATATATTTGGAATCATGAAGCAGATAAACTGAAATTTCGAATCAAAGATGAATTACTCAAAGATCTGGCTGAGGAAATAACAAAGCAGAAGATTCTTCAAATTGCAGGCGATATATACGATCTTATCGATTTTATATCTCCCTTTTGTTGCAGCTAAATTGATGATGCAAGAATGTTGGCAACCTTTGGGATGCACCACTTGATCAAGAATTTCAGAAACGTTTTAAAACCTTGTATAATGAAATTGCTAAACTAAAAAATGTTGAAATTCCAAGACATTATTTCAATAATCTATCAAAAAATAAACTGTCGAATATTCAATTGTATTGTTTCATAGATAGTATCCAAAAGGGATGTGGTGCCGTTGCATGTTTCAGATACAATGCAAATGAGCTAACAAAAACATCATTTGTTATGTTCAAAGCAAGAGTTGCATAAAGAAAGGGGGTTACGTTACCTCGATTGGAGCTTTTAGGAGCAGTCATAGGAGCTCAACTCATCATATTCGACATTCGTTGAATAACTTAGAAATAAAGATTTATATGTGAATAGACTCAGAAATTGTACTACATTGGGTCAAGGCTGATCCGACGAAATGGAAACAATTTGTACGAAACAGGTGTCTAGAAATCCAAGATAAAACTGATCCAGATTGGTGGAATTATTGTCCTAGCCATGAGAATCCTTCGGACGTATTGACGAGAGAACAGAAAGTAGAAACCCTTTCAAAAAATGAACTGTGGTGGAATGGCCCACTTTGGCTTGTTAAAGAGAACAACGTTTGGTCCCAGATCTTCAAGAATTCTTAATGATAATAAATAAGAATTTATTATCATTAAGAATAATAATTTGATAATAAATAAGAATTTATTATCACAAGAATTCTTAAAATAAAAAATTCTGAAAAGCGAAAAGGTAAGAAACAAGAAATTTTAACAGCAAACTGTATCGTTGAAAAGAAAGAAACTATCATTCCTATCGAGAACTTCAGTGACATGAAGAAAGTATACAGAATAACATCTTATGTTTCCAGATTTAACAATAATACGGAAAACCCAAAACCTTGAAGAATTGGACTTGTCAAGGCTGAAGAGAAGACTGAAGCAGAGAATTTCTTTATCAAGAAGACTCAGGCAGAAAATTTTAGAGAAGAAATAAGGAAGTTAAAGATGAAAAAACATAGATAGTAAGAAAATACTCATGAAGTCTTCGCTTAAATTTGAAGAGCTGAACACAGTTTTAATTGAAACTGAGGCAATATTAAATTCACGTCCACTGACTTATGTTTATAGTGAGGTCGGTGAACCAGAACCGCTGACACCAGCTCATTTTCTAGTTGGATGAATCTGGCATCTTTACCTTCTGGAAGATTTCTTGAACCATATTCAATTAAAGAAATTTAACAAGGCGATATAAATATCGGCTAAGATTATTAAAATGTTTTTGGAAAAGCAAAGGGAATGCTTACTTGAAATTAGAAACGTAAAGCAAATTCATAGAGATAATGCCGTTACAGATCTTTTGAAGGCCAGTTTTAATACATGAAGAAAAACAACCAAGATTATTATGAAAATGGGAGTTGTACAGTAGTGTCATCCAGGACGAGATGGAACGATAAGGGCTTACGCTACCCGTTTAGCTAATGAAAATGATCTTTGTCGTCCTGTGCAGTTATTGTACCCGTTAGAAATGACTTGAAATTTTTTAACTGAATACAGAGAATTTAAATTACGAACAATGAGTGTATAAAACTTTAAGCTTGTAGAACATTAAAAACATTTAGTGTTTAAGATAACTTCAGAATCCAATCCTTTGATGAACCAAGTGTTCATCGAGGAGAAGGAAGTTACAGTATTATGTTGCTGGCCACTAGAGGGCACAGCTTTTTACTTCCTTGTGCGAAGTAAAAAGAAAGTATTGTAATCGCGAAAAATTTCGGGTACCATATTTCAACAAAAATATCTAATTTGACCGCTATCGAATGCAATTTAAAAGTGTTTTTGAGTGACATCCGTACATAAGGACAGAATAAAGGACTCTTTTATCCCAAATAATTATAAAACTGATTTAAAATGGATTCTGAAGAGATTTTTCGGGGCGTCTCTGCGTACGTACGTAAGTATGTATCTCGCATAACTCAAAAACGAGTAGCCTCAAAACGTTGAAATTCTGTATAACATGTGCTCCTCGCATTTTCATTGCATTCGCCCACACCAAAAGTATATAAATATCTGTATATATATATCCTCTCTGTTACTCGGCTCAGTGAGCTCAGTTTCTTTATTCTTATAAGTTTGCAAATTGTGCATTTTTCGCTTAAAAATGATTGAATTATGTTGTTCTTATCTTTCGGTCAAGATTTTTATGCCCTTAGTTAACCTGCATGCAATAATGTTATAGTTGTAGAATTATCAGCAATTTAAAATTTCTTTAAGTGCGGCTAAGCCTAATTTTTTTACCACAGCAGCCATATTTGTTTACATTTGAAACTTAACAGAATAGTGGATTTGTTGCCAATCTATAGAAACTAAGCTTCGCAACAACAAAGTAACGTCTTCTTTTATTATTGTGAATTAAATTATGCTTGATTCATTCTGGAATTATCATTTAAGTTATTAGCTGGTTTTTGCGTATTAATTGCAATTTTAATTGTAAAAATTATTTTTAATTGTTTTTAAGTTTTTCTATATGTTTCAATTTTTAATGAAAGTATTTTGAATTTTTATGTATTTTTGCCTAACCGCTAAGTGAGAACTGAATTAATTAGTAGCGCATGCGCATTAGGTAAGCGGCTCTGAATCGTCTGTGATAAACTGTTTCTATTTTATTTGTTTAGTTTCTTTTATACTTCGTTTTAGATTTATTATAGTATTTGAATAGAACCTGTAATTTTTCAGATGCTATAATTTTTGCTCCCTCTCAGGTATAAAATGAGTGATATGTAACGCTGTTAAGTAAACCTAGCGCCGAAATGTAGATATGGTAAATAAATATAGTAAACTTTAAATAGCGCACTTATTCTACTGTGGTTTATGCGCTATCGACAAAGTAGATTTAATTCAAAATTTGTTAAATGTCAGCTCAATATGTTTAAATGAAGTGCAGGAAAATTCCGTATAATTTAAATATTCCGTACAAGGAAGTCATGTGGTGTATACATCAGATTTTTTATTTCCTGTTTGTTATTTTTTCTTTTCGCTTTGCGGCTATTTTGATTGTGACGTTGGCAACAATAGAAAATAAATAGAACATCCTTTTGTAAGAAAACAACTTGTAAATTTCAGTAAATAAAATCGTACTTGTGATTAAATGGCAAAAATTCGAAGTCTCCTGTGGATTGCTTCAAGGAAAGGTAAGCAGAAAGATTCTTATCAAATATTGCTAAACGTTGAAGGTAAAAATAAGAAAATACAAATTAAAAACGCAAGCCAATAATTCAAAAGGTACATTGTTTAATCGTTCATTTGTTTTGATGTAAAGAACCTTGTTCCTTGAAACCTTTCCTTAACTGCGTAATTTAAATATTCAAATGCAAGACACATACTCACAAAAACGAAAGTGACATTAAATTGTTGATTGATACTGATATTGCAAAATTATTCACCGGAAATATTTGATGTTTACAAAGTAGTCCGGTTGCAATTCAGACGCGTTTAGAATGGGTTCAAAGGGTAAAATACAAGGGAAGTGAACTTCTAATTTAAACGATTCTCTTGCATATGTTTATTTATAAACGAAAGATCAGCAGAAAACATTTGGAAATTAAATGCTATTGGCATAAATGAACCATTTGAGTCTGAAACGAAAGCTGAATGCACGAGGAAACCACGCAGTATTTTGAGATAAATTTAAAGTTGGACTCAGACAGAGGATATAAAGTTCCATTACCATGGATATTGGACCCTTTTCAATTTGTGTGTTAAGAAAGAGTTGACAGAAAAACGCCTGACTAATACATGGAGAAAATTATTATATTCGAAAGAAATTAAAGTTTATGGAGAAGTATTTGATACTTGGTTGAAGAACGGAATTATTGAAGAGATTACAGAAGGAAAAGTATGTAGAGAGCACCATTTACTTCATAGGTTAAGTTTTTAAAGAATCTAGAGAAACATTTGGGTAAGGCTGGTTTTTATACTTCGGGCAGTCGGCAAAGAACTCTCCTTAAATGATTGTCTGGAGAAAAATGCCAACCCGATTGAAATAATTGCAACCTTGTTAGTCCATTTTCAGAAATATCCTATTGCTATAATTTCAGACATTGAGAAAGCTTTCTTACATATACATATAAGAGAGAAAGACAGAGATAATTAACGTTTTTTGTAGAAAGATACAGAAGAAGAAAAAACCAAACTTTCTAAACATTGTTGCGTGGTTCTTGGGGCTAACTGTAGACCGTTTTTGTTAATTGCTACGTTGAACTATCATTAAATCATGTCGCAAACCAATTTGCAGCTATAGCCGAAATTTTGAAAGAATCCTTCTATATAGATAATTGCCTGGCTAGTTATTTCCTTGCATGAGGTAAAGCAAGTATTGTAATCAGAAAAATTCTGGTACTATATTTCAACGAAAATATCCATTTTGACCGCTATCGAATACAATTTAACGATATATTTGCATGACATCTGTAAGTAAGGACAGAATAAAGGACTCTTTCCGACACAAAAAATTACAAAACTGATTTAAAATGGATTCAGAAGAGATTTCTTTCGTGGCGTCTGTACCTACGTACATATGTATATATCTCGCATAACTCAAACACGAGTAACCTCACAACGTTGAAATTTTGCATATAGGACTGCTATAAAATGTAGTTGTGCACATCCCTCAAACCAGTTATAATATAATTTAAGCTTCCTTTCAAATATGAAGCTCTAGCATAAATGCAACTTGTTTTTAAAAAGAGGCGTAGCCAATATTTCATCACAAAAAGGCGTGTCGAAGATTAAGATAAGTAAATGTCACGACTTGGCAGCATCTTCTACAATTGAACCAAGGTTTTTATGCCTTTAGTTAACCTGCGTGTTATAATTGTAGAATTATCAACAATTCAGATGTTGTTTAAGCGCGGCTAAGCCTAATTATTTTTACCAAAACAGCCATATTTGTTTACATTTGAAATTTAGCAGAATAGTGGATTTGTTGCCAATCTAGAGAAACTAAGCTTCGCAACTACAAAGTAATGTCTTCATTTATTATTCCGATTTAAATTATGATTAATGCATTCTAGAATTATTATTTCAATTATTAAATTAACCCATATACTTTAAGCATATTTTTTATAGAAGTGTGAAAGGCTGTCTTCAGGTATTCAGGTAACTTATATTTGTTTTGAATTTTGTTACGTCATTTAGTAAGCATAATGTTATATTTCAATATTGTAATCTTTAGTATTTGTTTGAAGTATGTATTTTATGTCACTGTATGTATTTTATTTCCCAGATATTTAAATTTACCTTCCTGTAAATTCCTGTGGGAGGAATAAGTCGGAAATAGGTTTCTAATTTGTTAAGCAGATGCAATACCTGCGAATTTTGTAATTCTATCTTTTCTGTGTGCATTCGCTGCTTGTGTGAAATGAAAGCATTTTTTGTCTGGAAGAGAAAATTTGTAAGCGCAATGCTGCAAACAAATTCAATCTGTGAATAAAAATATATTTTTTAAAAACAGTATTTTTATTCTCTAACGCAATGCACGGA
The DNA here is from genome assembly GCA_000611955.2 of Stegodyphus mimosarum. NCBI lineage: Eukaryota > Metazoa > Arthropoda > Arachnida > Araneae > Eresidae > Stegodyphus > Stegodyphus mimosarum. The sequence goes on from KK114480.1 coordinate 91,463, forward strand.
GTATGTGCTAGGATTTAATCCGATTTTTGAATATATTTTGAAAATGGATCGTCACAGTTAACAAAACTTCATGAAAAGTTTTACTTCGGGTGGCAATACAAACTTCTATGGTATAAGAAGAGTTGTAGCTGAACATCTAATGATTATCCATAGAACTTACATCTAATGCTCGGGGAGTCATTGTCTTTGACTCTGTTTAACTATTAACCACAAGCAAGAGTTAGCATAAATTTAATTAGTCATGACTTGGATTTACGAAAACTAAGATGACAGCGAACTAAAACTGAAATCTCGTGAAACATTACAATGATAGACTGCTTGACGTTATGCTCAGATTCTGATATAATTACGACAGTGGTTTCACTCAATTTAGAACATACTTAGAGCCGCAATGGAAAAATAATTTCTGTAAGATTTATCGGATTAAGATAAACTTCTCGGTAGAGTTTTCACTAGCTTTGAAAGAGAGGGCAAAGACTCCCTCTCTAGGCTAACAGATTCATCAGATTTGCAATTGAGATTAACATCCTGTCTTTAAACTGGTCCGCTTACCATTTATTTTTAATAAACCTCTGGTCTGAGCGAGTACCGTGACAACCCAAAGAATATGAGACAGAAATAAGTTTAAACTTAACTGTGATACCACATTCTTAAGGAAACAAATTCTGTTTTTGAAATATATTTTTTGATGAAAAAGATTTTACGATCAGTTATAATTTTATTTTCTAGAGATTTCAGAAGCCATGCCATGTATTCAGCAAGTACTAAAAGGTCGCATCGGAGGCACTTGCACCCAATCAAAAGCGAGTTTGTTGAATCTATACGAAAAATACACGACATTTCAAGCTACTACTCAAAACAGAACCGTTGATTGGCAGGAAGAAAATCTCAGACGTCAGTGCTTGTAAGAATCATTTATTTTTTATTTATCGAATTTCTTTGAAATTAACTAATGAAAATGTAACTAATTTATATTTTACTAATTAATACTAAATTAACTATTTAACAATTAATAGAAAAATAGTCATCTTTATTAAAAGTCTTGAAAAAGCACTCGCATGTTGATTAATAACAGTTTCATGTGTGATTTGTGTAAAGACAGGGGTAAGCAAAATGCTGTTACGGAATTTGTATTTAATTTGCTATTTTTAGTAGAATTGTAATTAAAATTGTTTTATTTTCCAGAGCAATACAGCGCGCGAAGAAATTTAAGAGAAAGCTACGCCATAAAAGTAAAATACAAGAGCGCGTGCATATATTTAACAAATGGATATCTCCTAATTGTACTGTTTTGCTATCTAGAAAAATCGAGAAAGTAGATTTTACGGGAATATTCTTGCTTGATTACAAAGTTTATAAAAGCCGGATTAAAACATCTCACATCAGTTGTTGTTATGCGAACTGTAGTTGTTTACTTAGGGGTGGTATTGATTGTACAGAATTCGCTGTGATATCGAATTAGCTTCTCTGTTTTGAATTGAGTTCTGTTTAACGTTTTTAGTAGTTCTAAAAATATAACTACTGTGAGATATTGTGATATTTTACAAATATCTCTGAGGAAATATTTCAGCATTTTGTTTTATTTCTTGAGAAAAGAATACATTTTATTAACTCTTTAACGACTTCAGCATTCAATCCATTACGAACCCGTACGCACGCAACACGTTTTGGCTACAGAAGTGGGATTTGAATGACAATTGCAAGAGCGATGGAAAAAAAATTAAGGCAATTTATGGCAGCCTTTGCTTCATTTAAAGAACAAATGAAATCAAGTCAAAAAGAGATGAAACCTAGTGGAGATTCCGGTAAAGAGGAGATGAGACCCGTTGAAGAAAAGATCGAAGTATCTGTTAAAGAGAAGATGAAAGTCGTCCAAGAAAAGATTGAAGTATTTGTTAAAGAAGACATGAAGGGTGTTCAAAAAAAGATTGAAGCAGGTCAAGAGGAAATGAAAAGATAAATTGCCTGCATAATAGAAAACAAGTTCGAGGTTATGGAAGGAAGAATAAACTTGATCAAAAATAGGGTTGGAGAAAAAAATTCTTCCGACAAAGAACAAATTGATGACAGAGTTTCTGCGGTTGCCAAAGATGTTGGTACTTTCAAGAAATTCGTAGCAATGGCAGGGAGCAATACAGATGGTTTTATATTTTTATCGATGCCTGTTCGTCCCTCTCTGAAACTATCGACGTATGATGGGAAAACCTCCTGGCAAGTATATAAGACCCAATTTTCTATAGTGGCGGATGCGAATGGATGGGATTCCCAAGGTAGGCCTGTAACGCTTCTTTGAGAGCAGATGCAGCGGATATCCTTCAGACTTTTCCCGAAAACCAAAGGCTACATTTCGAAGCTCTGTCCGGCGCATTAGAGATGCGTTTCGCCGATTAGTGTTTAAAAGATTATAGCAAGCTTCAATTAAAATGCCATCAACAGAAGTCCACGGAAACACTCCAGGAACTAGCGAAGGACGTTGAAAGGCTGTCTCACCTCGTCTTTGCGGAGTGCCCGACAAAAACAAGGGAAATGCTATCCCCGCAGTACTTTATATATGGCATCTGGGATCCTGAAATACAGAAAGCTCTACGAATGGTGGATGTCAAGGATTTAAAAAGCGATCTAGTGTACGCCATGAAATTCGAGGTAGCCCAGCAAGCAACTCGTACGGACCGCTACCCAATCAGAGCTGCTGAAGTCCATGAGCCAGGGGATCAAGACATTGTCCGTGTAGACAACCAGACAACTCAGTGTCCTAAGACGGAATATTAGTGACAAGAAACGGACTCCAAAGTTCTTGAACTGCGGTACTGAAGGCCATATACGAAGAAACTGCAGAAAACCCCAAGGCACGGATGTTAAGACAGCTACTAGCAAGAAGTAGGGAAACTAAATAGAGGCTATCTCGCGGAGCGTAGGTTGACAAATAACGAAAAGACTCAGTTCAGCTCTTCAGATTTCTGCACTGAGTGGCAGCAGTAATGGACTTTTCATTATAGGACAGATTAATGGAGTTCCCTGCAATATGACGATAGATACAGGAGCCAAAGTTACCATCATCCAAAAAGATTTGGCTCAACAAATGCGAAGGAAACTTATCTGGACGCCGCCCTGCGTTACCCTCCAAACTGTGTCCGGTCAGAAAATCGACATCGACGGAAAAGTAAACGTTAACATCAAATTTGGAAGTGCCGCTTACCATCACACAGCATACTTTGTAAATATTACAGATCCTTGTATACTTGGATTTTCTAAGAAAATACAATTTTTCCTTGGACTTTAAAAATAACGAATAGCATTCTGTCTATGAGAACATAGCGCTATTCGGAATTAATGATGAAGGAGTTAAATCTGTCCACAAAATCATTGCACAGTACAATATCACAACACCGGCAAGAACGGATTTGTTACTTCCTGGATCCATAACCGAAAATGGAAATTTCCGCTTCCAAGAACTGTAACAACCCGAAAGGAATACTATTAGCCTCAGCACTCGTTGACCTATCAAGAACTGTTATCCCGGTGAGAGTTGCCAACGTAACTTACAAGGCAAGAGTTATTAAGAATGGTGAAGTGGTTGCAGCATGTACTCCAGTAACCAACGCTGAAAGAAACAGTAGCATCCCAGAATTCTTGTCTTCAGAGACCATTACATCGGAGTTATTACAGAATTAAGTGATGAAGAGAGGAATGCTGCCGAACGTGTCATTAAAGATCTTCAAGATGTTTTCTCCCGCTCACCTTCTGGCATGGGTCGAACAGTTTGACACAACATAGAATTGACACCTGTGATTATCCACCAATCAAGCAACATCCAAGACGTCTACCGATTGCTAAACAGGAAGAGTTATGAACAGTTTTAAAGGACATGCATGAAAGCGAAGTCATAGAGCCTTCAGCAAGTCCATGGGCATCTCCCACCGTCTTCGTCAAAAAGAAAGACGGTTCCAGAAGATCTTGCGTTAAGTATTGCTGATTGAATGAGGTTATGAAGAAAAACAGTTATCCTCTTCCTAGAATTGAAGACATTCTGGAGGCTCTTTCTGGAAGCAAGTGGTTTTCGGCATAGGATCTAAAGAGCGGGTATTGGCAAGTACAAATAAATCCTCATGACAGAGAAAAGACGACATTTACTACCGGAAAAGGACTTTGGCAGTTCAAGGTGATGATTTTGGACTATGTAATGCGCCGGCAACATTTGAATGCCTCATGGTGACTGTTTTAAAAGGTGCTTCCTATGAAGCCTGTCTGATATACCTTGATGACACCATCATCGGAAATAGTTTTGAAGAACATCTAGGAAATTAGAAAGGTGTTTCACAAACTGAATGTACAGTCCCGCTAAATGCAAATTATTCAGACAGGAAGTGACTTGCCTTGGATATGTCATCTCTGACGAAGATGTGTCTACAGATCCAGAAAAAGTGTCAGCAGTTAAAGACTGAAGACACCCTGAAAATGTTCATCAGCTAAAAATTTCCTGCGGCTTTGCATCTACTATAGGAGATTTGTGAAGGACTTTTCTTCCGTCGCAAGACCCCTTCAAAATCTGACAGAAAGCAAACAAAAGTTTTTGTGGACAAAAGATTGTGAGGATGCATTTAACAACTTGAAGGAAGCTTTAACGTCGGCTCCAATCCTGACGTATCCTCAGCTTGATAAAACCATTTATTCTCGACACGGATGCGAGCAATGGGAGTGTCGGTGCTGATTTGCCCAAGAAATTTACGGCCAAGAACGTGTCATAGCCTACAGGAGCAAGTGCCTATGAAAATCGGAGAGGAATTACTGTGTATCCAGCAAATTATCGCTCGCCATAGTTAAACCATATAACAGTTCCATCATTATCTCTACGGCAGAAAATTGCTACACCGCACGGATTATGCTTCGTTGACCTAGCTTTTAAATTTGAAGAATCCAGAAAGTCAAATTGCCGGGTGGATGTAGACACTCCAGGAATATGCCATCGCTATCCGTCATCGGAAGGGATCATCACATGGAAACGCCGACGCTTTGTCTAGAAAGCCTTGACCAGGAAACTGCCGATATTATTCCAGGGTCGAAGCTAAATACCAGCTGCTTAATCCCATCGCACGATAAATTACAACATCAGCTGATTCAGGCCCTTGGAGTGACAAAGAAGACAGGAAAGACCAGCTGAGAGACCAGCTCATAATTGCTTTTATTGAGTCCTCAAACAGAAAATCTACGTGGCAGGACATTTGGATTTGCAGTCCTACGACAAATCAATATTAGGCACTCTGGGACTCACTCCATATTCGAAATGGCGGCTTGTCGAAACGGCGAAATTTGAATCGGATGATGGAAAGGCTTTCCGATTCGAATTTAGATACCTGATAGTTCCAAGATTCCAGATTCCGCATGTCCTTAAAGAACTACGTAGCAGCCATACAGGAGGTCACTTCGGAATAATGAAGAATTTGCAGAGAATTCGTGAGCGTTTCCATTCGAATAATGCAAAGGATGACGTACAAACGTGGAGCCGATCTTGCGATGCCTGTGCAGGTCGGATGGGACCGAAGAAATACAGCCGAGGGAAGCTGCAACGTTACAATGTAAGAGCATCTTTTGAACGTATCGCCTTTCACATCTTGGGACCTCTGCCACGAACAGCTGATGGCAACTAATATATGTCCTCGTTGTCACTGATTACTTCACCAAGTGGCCTGTAGCATATCCTATTTCTGATCAACAGGCTCTTACAGTATCAGCGGTAATGATACAGCACTGGATTTCCAGGTTCGGAGTGCTTCTTCAGTTACATTCCGATCAGGGAAGGAATTTTGCTTCTGCCGTAATCAAAGAACTCTGCAAGCTACTCGGCATTGAGAAAACCCAAACGACTCTCTTACATCCCCAGTCGGACGGCATGGTAGAGAGTTTTAATCGAACCATCCTTAATAACTTCTCATTGGTAGTTTTCAGAAACCAATACGACAGTGACAAGAATTTACCACTGTTTTTACTGGCTTACCGCTACGAAACTACCGGCTACTCCCCATCTCGAATGTTCTTCGGTCGTGACCTTAGTCTGCTTTGTGATCTCTCGTTTGGCGGCTCTTCAGATGCGCCTTCATCGCCTGAGGAATACATCCAAGATCTCCAGGCCCGGTTTAAAGCGATGCACTATTTTACACGAGAGCGAGTCAGCTTGGCGACGGAGAAGATGAAGAGTCGATATGACACCAGAGCTACTGGGCATCGATTCAACGAAGGAGACAAAGTGTGTAAAATCAAAGAGTGGTTGGAGACAAAGTGTGGTTGTAAAATCCAACTTGACGGATACAATCACCTTGGAATGGTCTGTACACAGTCCTAAACAGGCTGAAAGACGTCGTGGTTCGGATCCGTAAGTCATCGAACTCTAAGCCTAAAGTCATTCATTAGGACAGGTTAGCTTCTGACTATGGCCATAGTACGTAGTGTATATAATTGTAAGTATTATTCTAAAAGTGTATAAAACCATAGTCCTTTTTGCGTTTAGTATTTAATTTGTATTTAGTATTTGATGGTATTTGTCCTGTCTTTAGCGTTTGATAGTATTTGATTTGTTGATCGTTACTTATTGCAATTATTGTTTATGTTGTTATTGTAATGTAATGTTTATTATTACATTTGTATTTAATTTGCTATATTTAGTAGAATTGTAATTAAAATTGTTTTATTTTCCTGTGCAATATAGCGCGTGACGAAATTTAAGAGAAAGCTACGCCGGAAATATAAAAATACAAGAACGCGTGCATTTAATATTTAATAAATAGATATCTCGTAATTGTACTGTTTTGCCATCCAGAAAAATCGAGAAAATAAATTTTACGAGAATATTCTCGTGCTTTATTTAAAAGCTTATAAAAGCCGGATTAAAACATCTCAGCTCAATTTTTGTGCGAACTGTAGTTGTTTACTTAGTGCTTTTGTTGATTATAACGAATTCGTTGTGAGACCGAATTAGCTTCTCTGTTTTGAATTAAGTTCTGTTTAAAGTTTTTAGTAACTCAAAAAATATAACTACTGTGAGGTATTGTGATATTGTACGAGTGTCTCTGAGGAAATATTTCAGCATTTTGTTTTGTTTCTTGAGAAAAGAATAAATGTTATTAACTCTTTAGCGGCTTGAGCATTCAATCCATTACAAACCCGTACTCACGCAAAAATACGTTAAATGTCATTAACACATTAAGAGAAGTGACACAGTATAAATAAAAGCAAATGGGAGACTTTAGCTCGTTGTTTTTTTTATTTTTAGTAATGAAATTTTTGAAGTCCTAAATTTTGTTGAAAACTTTTCTGTGCTGTAAGAATTATGGCTTTATAAAACATAAGCCAACAAGAGTCTAATTATAAACAAATGTTTAATATTGATATACAAGTAATATTAATTAAATAATTTAATTAAGATAATTTAGAAGCATACGTTAAATGAAAACAACTTAAGAACTTTCTGCAAGCCGGTAGAAAATTTTGTGTACAGTGTTTATGTATAAAACGGAAGTCTGATATTTCAGTCTGATGCATATGTACTTTATTCACTAATTACTTAAACTTGAGACTTCTTTAAATTTCCCTTATCGAGTAAAACTTCGGTGCGTTTTATCTCCTGACTAAAGGGCAGAATTATTAGAGACAACGAAGTTGTTCAGTGACCCATACTTCTAAACTTTTTGCCTGACAGCAGTTTGCCTACAGCAGTAATTTGAGACTTTGACAGAACTACGGGTCGGATTAGAACATTACGCGGGGCGAAGTACTTATTTATAAAGATATAAAAATAAGCACATTTTAATTAATCTTTCTATTCATTCGTGTAAAACCCCCGTCATAAAATCTAAAACGTCTAACGTATAAAAAAAATAACGTTCTTAAATAAATAAAAAAGGTCTGATGTAAACATCAGATGGGTCCCTTGTGTGGCCTATTAAATTATACAAACGTTTTTGTTGCATTTCATTTAAACTTATTTTCTTGATTTATTAAACCTATCTGTCAAGACAAGTTGAAAATAACAACAGAAATTGCAAATTTTGCAATTAAAAATTGTATTTTTTCCTAACCAATATAAAACTTTTATATATAAAGTATAAGTTTCAAATATAAGTTAAGCAATTAATTTTAATCGGGGGACTATTCTGAAGTTTAATACGGGAGACTTAGATTTCGTTATTCGCCTAAAATTAATTTTTTTCTTAAATTTGACTAGCCACAATATGAATATTTTCGTTATTCAAAACACTCCTTGTTCTTTTACTGCACTTCATTTAAAGTTGCTGCCTCAAATTAGTATAGCTTAATTAACCGATCCTTCAAGACTAGCTGAAAATGACATAACCAAATTTTAAAATAAAATATCCTGTTCAACTTTGTCCTTTCAAACACTTCGGATTGTAACATGTGTAATTGGATGTACATGACTACAACGAACGACGGCAAAAGTAAAGGACGGGTAAAGACATTTAAGCAGGGTAAAGGGTATATATATATATACACACATATATATATATATGAATTTGGTATTGCCGATTGAAATAAAAAAGGAAGGTGCACAACTACATGTTATAGCAGTCCCATATGAAAAAATTCAACATTTTACGACTAATTATTCAACATTTTCATAACCGAGAGGTCCGTGGTTTGATTCCAGGCAAAGGCATTGCTCATATTTCACTCTTTCTGCTTTCGAAAGAAACTAATGACTCTACAAACTGGCCCCCTACCGCGCGCTAGCGGGCGATTTAAGTAACGGGCCTTTATGGTGAGCAGTAGAGGCTTTTATCAATCCGTGATGAAAGCCTGTTCTGTGCGCAGCTCTCTAGCATATAAGGCTTTATCACTTCTCTTAGGTATTGTTCTGTGACTATAGCGCGCATTAGAGGATTATCACATCTTAAGAAAGCGTGAGGCTAAGAGAAATTTTTCCAAGAAACGAACTTCTCTTTTCCCCAACATTAAATGTTTCCTAGCCAAAACAGTTTCACTGGAACCGATGTCCTGGCTAGCTACGCAGGACATAAATTTTCTGTCTCTTATAAATATAAGCAGAATATAAATAAATAGATAGATTTAGCTGCACGTCATCTTACTAAACCTCCACTCAAAAATTACTCTGCATTTACACTAAACTGCGTTACTGCGAAACTGATGGGTGGTGAGGAAATTTTACTACCTACAGAGTAGGCGGTAATTATATTACCCCTGCTCTATAGTTACTTAGTGTTAAGCAAATCAGAGAGGTTAGAGTAGATAACGCAATTTATATCCGGTAGGAAATCGCCATTGCTCTGTCAATAAACATAACGATTTGCGAAATTCTCATTCTTTGTTTATTGTGTGCTTAATTTTAAAGAGAAGTGGTAATAATAATAACAATGGTATTAGTAGCAGTAAAACTAAAGAGGAAGTCTAATAGCAAACAGAAGGTAGTAGCGATTAAAAATGCAGGGAATAAAAAAGTAAAATACAAAAAATAAAACAAATGTTGTAAGTTTAAAAAAATTATAACTACTGAAGCGAAAAAGGAAAGAAATTAATACTTAAACGTAAAGAAAACGTCTGCGTTTGAAAGAAATATGTTTATCTCGAAATTTTATTTTATTTCTTTATAACTTTAAGGTAAAATTTTGTAACATAATGCACTTTCGAAAAATCTTCTTGTGATATATTTATTTGAAAGCATTATATCCAGCAATAATAAATGTACGCTAAATTAAATAATTAAATGTAGCATGAATGTTCGGTTAAAGTTGTAAGATCTGTTTCTACTACTCCACATAAAATAGCTCTAGATATTACTATGAACCTGGAAAAATCTCGCACGGGCGTGAATAAATTACCAGCACAGAAGAAGGGTGAAAAGTAATCCTTTATTAATTCAAAGTCTAGCAAAAAGGCACGATCTTCGTGCGTCAACTTGCGGTACGAACTTAGATATAGAATATAATTCAAGTCGAATCTAAAATAGAATAAAGCTGGATTAGCACTTTAATTTACACCTAACAGGTTAATTTACAAAAACCTAACAGGCGTAATGACAATCCGAAATGGCCATCTTACTTGCGTAACAGCGAGATAGCAACGAAACTTGCGCTGACTAGCGAAAACACGCTCTGAATAAGCTCAGAGATTTACCCGTTTAAATATTCACTTCACTTAGATTTAAATTTGAGAGATTAATATGAGAAATTATTGTAATTGTTTATGATCAAAAAGTACATTGTCTACGAAGAATGATTCAATGTGCCTAGAAATAAATATGCTAATTAGCTGAACTCGGATTGTGTCAACATCTTCTTCCATCTTTCAACTCTACTATCGACAGCTGCTAAAGTGCAGGTTTTAACTGCGCATCGAAGTATCCATCATCGGTCACGACGACGACTGCAAGCTGATTCCTCTTCTATGCTCCGGAATTATTACATATATACACACATTTATTGCATACGTGTGTTAAGACAACAAAAAAGGTAAATCAAAACTCTAACTTTTACTTGCAGTATTCCTTTAACCTTCAATATTAATTTGAATATCTTCCCTTTCTGCCCAAAAAATAGTAATTGCTGACAATAAACCTTATCTAAACGCGTATTTAAAAATTAATAGGTATCGTAAAGCTCTGGAGCTATAAATCCAAAATTCCAGCACCTCCGCGTCAAATAGTTCAAATAATAAAAATTGCCTAAAAATGTGTAACGTTAGTAAAATATGTAATTTACATTAAAACATTAATTTTAAGTAATTGAAGGAAAGAGACATAAATTTATTATTTTATAAATAAATGATAAAATTTATATTCACGGTAATTATATATATATATGTGTATATATTTCTATACACGTGTTTGTATGTGTATATATATGTGTGTGTGTGTATATGTATGAAATTAAAAATTGATTTTTGAATTGTGGTGTTGCTTGTTTGAAGTGTTTTACTTTTAATATTTATTAAATTCCTTTACTTTTTGGTCGCTGTTAAAAATTATTCTAAATTTCTTACTTTATGTTTTGTATATGTACATATATATGTGTAAGAAAAATAAAGAATATGTAAAAGATTAAATTAGCAACGTAAATTTCCCTTCTCAATTCTAAAAATAGTAACTTCTCTCTGCACTGCGTCATTTCTAGATTAATCCATGTCATATGACTCTTACATAATTCTGATGATATAAATGGAATTAAAACTCGAACAGCCTATAGTCATTTTACAGCAATATGAACTATCCAATCAACATGCATTGAGAACCAAAACTAACTCAGTCTGAATTAAGATTTCACCTTGAACGCAGCACTTGCTCGCTACCCATCGACCCAGTTGGACTGCTGTCTGCTGCTTTCTTCTTGCTGCAAAGTTATCAAAAATGTAAACCTCTTGAAATAGGCACAGATAATGTGCCAAGTTGCTTGTGGCCGCAATATGTTTACTGAAAATAAAACAAAGATTTAATCTGCCGCGACTGCCAAATTTCTTATTCAGTGTGGGTCGGCATCTCAGCATTCTACGACATCAAAATTCCTGC
>KK114480.1:103080-135830 GCA_000611955.2 Stegodyphus mimosarum
ATATATGTGTGTGTGTGTGTGTGTGTGTGTAAGATAAAAAACAAGTAAGTCAAAATTCTAACTTTTATTTGAATTATTCCCTGAACCCTCTGTTTTAATTTGGGTGTTCTCCTTTCTAACTTAAAAAACAGTAATTGTTTACAATAAACTTTTGCAAACGCCTATTTCAAAATTAATAGCCATCATAAAGCTCTGACGCAGGTAACTTCCGTGAGCCATCAGCAAAAAATAACTTGGCTAACAAGAAATGAAAGGAGTTATTGAAATCGGCCATGATTATGAGCTTCTCTACGCGTCTACTACGCAAACCAAAGTTTCTAAAATACTATGTATATATGTATAAATGGATATGTATGCATAAACATTAATTTGTATTAACGAAGAAAAATTCATTACTTCGTAAATGGCATAAAATATAAATTACATTGTTAATAATGATAAGAAGTAGCATTTAGATAGCTAATGTTAGTAGAATTAAAATTGTTTTATTTCCCCGTGCAATGCAGCGCGAGACAAGTTTTAAGAGACAGCTATAGCAGAAAATTAAAAATGTAGGAGTACGTGCATTTAACACTGAATAAAAACTTATCTCGGTAATTTAATTTGAATAAATTTAATTGACTGCTATGTTACTTGTAACCGTAATTCTACTCTGTTGCTTTCCAGAAATCTCGAGAAGCAGAAATTACTAGAATCTCTCGCAACCGATTTAAAGCTATAAAAAGTCAGAGAGTGAACATTTCATCTCAGTTGCTTAGTTATTGTTTCACGAGTTGTTTAGTTAGCTGCTGTTGTTATTGTTACGATTCAGCGTGAGATCGGATTAGCTTTCTCTTCGCATTGCGTTGTATTCTAACGCTTTTAGTAGTGAAGTATAACCACTGATTATATTCCGTGATATTGTGAATACTTGTACGAATATCTCTAAGGAAAATTCCAGCGTTCTGTTATATTTCTTTTGATAAGAATAAATTTTAGTAACCATTTATTGGACTTGTGCTGAGCATTTTAATCTGACTATTACGAACCTGTACTCAAGCAACAGTAATTAGATTAATAATAAAGAATGTCTTTCAAGTACATTAAATAGGAAAAGTAATTATCATATTTATAAATAATGTAAAGTATTCATACTTTGGTTACGATATTTACAGTAAAATAACTTGTTTTCAATGGGAAAATCGTAAGATAGCCATTTGATTAGAACTCGCAACCATAAACTCCAAGAAGACTCTAAAATTTTTGCTTCGTTGTTGAAGTTATTGGCTTATAACTTGAGGAAGCCATAATGTGTCAAGCGTTTGTTCGTTATATTTAACATTATGAAATAATTCTATACTTAGCAAATCAATTTCGTTATTACACCAGTATGTTTTGTTAATTTTAATTTTGCAGTTTACTAAATTAAATCATTTTCAGTGTGCTTTTCTTAAAAATGCTTTTTTCCTGTATCACCTATGATAGCATTATTTGCTAATCTTTTTTAATATAATTGCGTTAAATGACTTAATAGAGCTGTTTTAGTGAAATTTCAAAATGAGGCAGAGTATATTTTGTAATGTGGGGAGACTACTATACTTAATGTCATTAACATTTCTATATTAGAATATTCCAGAACTTATGAGGTATTTTCTCCCTCCTTTCGGCATGTCTTTGTGGGTGTAACAGTAGCACATTCGGCCCGTATTCTATAGGTACAAGTTCGAGTCCCACGAGAGCATTTCACATTTTTCGCGTTTCGTACTTCAAAAATCCTAATAACACTACAGTGGCTCCCAAAGCAAAAAAAGATGGTGGATGACGATTCTTCATCACCAGGATTTGGCGATTGGGTCCTCTAATCCCTAGTCGCCCTTTAAAAGGGGGAATATATGAGGTATATTCTCTATCCTTTCGGCATGCCTTCGTGGTGTAATGGTAGCACACTCGACGCGTATTCGTGAAGTCCAGATTCGAGTCCCCGCGAGGTCATTGCTCATTTTTCATGTCTCCTGCTTCCAAAAAACCTAATGACTCTATAAACTTACTGTTAAAAGTTGAAACAGAAAATAATATTTATTTTGCATGTTTGCATATAACATAATAATACTGAAAAATTAGTCACTAAAGTCCGCAAAAATGTGGTATATAGCGGACTACAATGTTTATGTAAAATTTTGTTTCACGTGTCTTAATGTGCTTTCTTGAAATTTTCAGAGGCGGTCTTTATGATTTGCATTGCTTAGCAAATTATACTTTGAACGAATGTGGAAACCGTGCTCGAGATGGATTCCTGGGGTTTTACCAGAGATCTAACATGCTATATATCATATGTCCGCAAAATCGCCTTGCTGGTATTTTGGATATCATCGCTGAATTGAAAGCTATAGTACAACCTTTATATTTTACTGGTTTAAGATTTTTGAATTAATAATAAAAAAATAACGCTACGTTTTGTTACTTCCAACCTCGATGTTATTTATATTGTTAATTTTCTGTTATTTCTAAATGTTGGAAAAAACGTATGCATGTTATTTTAATTCATGCTGTTTACTTATTTTTGGTAATATTAAACAATGTGTTTGAAAACAATGAATTTGTGTATTTTTTTATCAAAATATTATAAATTTTCTGAGAAAAAAGAACTTCAAGTATCTTCAGTGTTTGTGAAACAACAAAATGACGCTAAGTTGGTCTTGATATGTCACATTTATTATACATTAAGAGAGAGAAACATAGAAAAACAAGCTATAAACCAGGCCGTTATATTACGTAGCATTTTAGTTTCTTAAATATTCTCATAGAAATTGCGTAAGTATAAATGTAAACAGTGATTGCATAATGTAAACAGTGATCGAAAAGTTCCTGAGAATGTTTCGAAATTGGGATATACTAATTAATATTTAAATCAACATTTTTCAATAATTAAAACAATTTTAACAATCCCGGCTACTAATAACCTAATAATTTATTTTAATATTAAATTCTACTAACATCTTTATGTTACAATAAAATCTTGCAGCGATTTAAAAATATATTTTAGAAGAAATATTGCGAGAAGGATACATTATTACTAGCGCAGTAGAACGCCTGTATACGCAGGTACGTAAGACTTACAGCGGATACGTGAAACCACTGATCATAGCGAACGCTATATGAAACATAGATATTATGTTAATGTACAGAAACACAGTCAAACAGAGATAAAAAATTATGCACTAAAAGAACTACCAACATTTAATTACTGTTCACATTACGTATTGTGTCATAAGATAAAGAGGAATATGCTATATACTAATTTGACAAAAAAAGGTAGAAAAGGAAACGAAAGAAAAAGAGTTTAACAGTTGAATTAAACAGAATTATTTAATGATCACAAGGGGATGCACTGCAACATTCTTTGAGTCTTCTCATCGTATAATGACAAGATTCCTACTTATACAGAAAATCATTCTCTAACGCCGCTACAAAATTAGCTTCTAGATATTTCTCAACACTTCCCTCTAGATAATTTTACAAAAATTATTACGATATCGTAATAAAAAATGAACTCAAATTTAAGAAGGCAGAGTATACATCAATAAAAAGTTCATTTAATTAATGTAAATGGAAAACAATAAAGGACCACTTTACAGAAACAAGAAACAGGGAAAATAACTTGTGGTTCAAACATTGCACAATGATTAAATACTAAATCAATCTACAAATACTAGATTATATGTAGTAACTGAGTAAATTAATTAAAAGTTACATAAAATACACATGAAAAGTTTGAATTTTTAATAAAATTTGCTAATTCGATTCATATTTCAGTTTTAGAATTCAAGGGAGTATATCAGTTGCACATATCTCTTAAATTTCCATCTTTTGATTTTTACACCACATGATTATAGAAGACCACCATGCTCTTTCAGGACTTGAATTATGCTACATATGTATCACAGGAGCTTGGATTTGGTTGTTTCGTCAAGTAAAACTACACCAGCAACTTCAAGATTCCTTTTAATTTCGAAACCACGGAAGTAATGTACAATCTTAATTTAAAACGATATTATTTTTTTTATTTTTCCAATGCTGCTCCTAAAGTTTTGTCTGGTGTTTTTATTTGATTTAAAGCTTTCTTATTGGAGAAATATTCAGGATCTCTGAAAAATTGTATGAATATTCGGTTTTATGAGCGATCAAAAGAAAATATGCTGGTGTAAGTGATTGTCGTCAAATTTTCTGATCATTGAGGTCATTAGAAACATATATCAAAAGCAGTTTGTTAATAATTTCGAACTTCACTGAGAACATAAAAATTAAATTGAGTGCTGCTTATGAGCCTTTATAAAGGTTCTTTGAAACTCTTCCTAAAGTGTTCGTAGAGCCCTCTCCATCACTGAGCAAGCTCCATAATAAATTTTCAGGTCAGACTTTCAGTAGCAACAAAATTTCGAAATCCTTCTCCTTTAATCATGCTTTGCCGCTGCCTAGCCGGTCTAGTGCTTAATCACTGAAACGCCACAAAGGGTGACTACTGACCTTAAATTTTTCAAGAAGAGTTCGTAAAGACGTTATTTTACTCTAACCAATTATTTTTGTGAAACTTTCCTTTCCCATCTCATTTCAGTTTCTTGCCAGAATGTAAATTTTAATGACGAGAATAATAAGCGAATAATTAAGCAGCGGTTTTAAGAGTTCGTGAGTAGTAAATAGTACAGAGTTAGCTCCGAGTTTATGCTGCATATTTAAAATTGCTCTGTACAGGAATAGTTGGTGCTAGCCACTCTTTTCTGAATATATTGATATTCCAGTCTGCAAATCCTTACTTTTACTGCGATTATACATTTTAATTTTCTGCTCAAGTTATTTAGCCACATGTGGTGGTAAATTGCGAGCACTGAGTGAGTGCCTTTTTGTTAAGCATAAGTTGAAATAAAAAGGTTATTTAAATCTTCATTTGCATTATCTGTTCTTCAAAGACATAACCAGAATTCGCTACTTAGTCTTTCCAATAGGATCTACCCATGGATGATCCCGAAACATGCAAGAAGACTTTACAAGTTTAACAGTTTAATGTCACCCTGACAAATGCTATCCACTATTAGAGCGCAGCCTTGCCTCGGATACAACCAGCGATTCAGATGGCATCAACTGAAATTCAAATTGTGAGGTTTTATCTTTTTATTTTTAACTAATAGTTAATTGTAAGTTAAATTACTTTGCTGTCACTCTCTTTTCATCCACGATTTTTATACCAGAATGTAAATGAGATATCGAGAGTTTATTCAGATTTAAGGAGAAAGCAAGGTTTTTAAGCAAGTGATACTTTCAATTGGCCGCGCGGGATAGTTATAGTGTTTTCTGCTTCTCGAGATTTCTGAAAAGCAATAAGAGGATGTAATTACGGTCACAGCTAACACAGTAGTCAATTACATTTATTAAATTTCAATACAAATTAAAGAGATACTTATTTGTGAAATGTTAAATGCATGCGAGCCTGTATTTATACTTTTCCCGCATAGCTTTCTTTTAATATTTCTCCCGTGCTGCATTACACGGAGAAATGCAGCAGTTTTATTTATAATTCTACTAAAATTAGCCAAAGCTGTATGTAAGTAAAGCGTCGGCACTCCCATACTATAACATGACGCCAAATTGCAGCGCCAATCCACTGCAATGGTGGCGATGTAAACTAATTCTCTTCCCCTCCTCCTTTCCCCTGCAGTGACGTCATGGAGATCGGAAGTAAGATGGCGAGGCCGCAATGAGTTTTCACACGATTGGATGTAAATATTTTGCAATTGCGTCGTAATTATATATATAAATGTATATATTTTCTATTTGTACAGTATTTCAGAGTCCTAAGTGTACGAAAAGAATACAGTTTATTGTTATTAACATTAAAATTATGCATTATTTCTTCTCCACTTACAGAACTTCTACCTAAAATACTTTCTCAAATATGACATGATTTTTTTAGCTTCTGAGGCATCTTTTAAATGAAAAAAATCTAATTCAATTTGTAATTAATGCTCAATTCGGTCCATTTCTAATTAGCGCTCTTTTTATTTTAATAGTGAAATACATTAAATAGTACATAACTTTCTCTGAATATTTCTGAAAGAGAATAAAAAAAAAATATTTTTTTAAAAATTCTTTTATTATCAGATTTTTTTTACCTTTAATTTCAACAATACATATCCTAAAACTGTTCTTTATTGCTTCCTTAAGTACGCATCGTCTCAAGGAAACGTGTAGAAATGTATTCCATCAGATTTCGACGAAATCTTACTCCTTACTTGCAATCCTTAATCCGCAGTATCGATACGCCATTAGAGAAAATTAAACAAAAAATTGGTTCTGAAAAGAGCCTAGAGCCTTTTGTAACTAAAAAGTACAAAATTAATAAGTCATAAATAACACAACCAAAGCACATTAGAAGTTAACAAGATTTGGGTAGAATCAAACAAACAACCAAATCAAAACAACCAATGACTGAAAAGAAAAGGAGCATGACCAGTTTTACTGATTGTGTTTCCACATCGCCACCGCTACGAGCGCTGCGGTCGTTACGAAGCGCAATTTCTCCCATTGAAGTGCCGACGCTTTACTTAGATACAGCTTTGAAATTAGCTATCTCAGTATAAAATTAATAACAATTTTACATTTGAATTTGTTTGCCATTTATAACGCGATAAAGTGGTAATATGTATGTTAAGCTATATCGAGGATTATTTTTGTGCTTTACTTTATTACGTCTGTTTCATTTTGTGTGTTAGTTTACTGTGAATATTTGTCTTAGTTATCTTATTTTGTTATTTATACTATTTAGTGATTCGTAATAACCAGACTTAAATGTTTTGAGATAGTGCAAGTTAACTTAGTTTACTCAGGTGGAAAGATGTTGCAAACTACATCTTCACATTTCCCCATCATTTATATGTCGCGACAGTAGAAACATAATTTTATAGTTTTAGTTATATTTCTTCGACGTTTTAGTGGTAACAGATCCAATTCTTTTCCGTTCTTTAAAAAAATTTTAGAATTTTTTTTGTTCGGTTTTTTAGAGTTTATGACTAATGTTTATCGACAGCGATAGAGTTTTTTTTTATAGTAATTTTTGAGATGCACCGTATAGAAAGTATGCTAGAAAATATTAGACTCGGTTATTAAATAATATGATTTATGAAAATTTTGAGAAATATTATATATTTTCTGAGGGGATGTAAATTATCCCCGTTCGTGATCGTCTTCAAATAAATGTTCGTGAATAAAATGTTTTTCCTGA
The DNA here is from genome assembly GCA_000611955.2 of Stegodyphus mimosarum. Taxonomy (NCBI): domain Eukaryota; kingdom Metazoa; phylum Arthropoda; class Arachnida; order Araneae; family Eresidae; genus Stegodyphus; species Stegodyphus mimosarum. The sequence goes on from KK114480.1 coordinate 110,333, forward strand.
TTAGATGTCTTTATACATGTAGAGTCATTACGATTTTTTTTAATAGAAAACACGAAAAATGAGCAATGCCCTCGTCAGGACTTGAATGTGAACCTCTCGAATACACGCCAAGTATGCTAACCGTTACATCCCGAAGGCATGCTGAAAGAAGGGCAAAATATCTTATACACTCACCCATTTAAAGAGCAACTGGGGCTTAGAGACCCAATCACCAAGTCCTGGTGGTAAAGAAGCATCAGTCACCACCTTTATAGTTCGGGCGCCACTGTAGAGTGATTACGTTTTTTATGCTAGAGACGTGAGAAATGTGCATTGCACTCGCCGGGACTCGAACGTTGGACCTCTCGAGTACGCTACCGTTACACTACCAAGGCAGGCAGAAAAGAAGCAGAAAATACCTTATACACTGATAACGGACATTTAGAATTATCGATGCAGCGTTATGTGTTGGCATATATTTCCTTTTCAGTCCTTTCTCAGCTCATCATATCAATGTTCAGTTTTCTTATTATGATGGTTTTACAAACCTGTTCTGTTTTTTTATGATTAATATTTTGTGTGTTTACTTTACTTATTAAATATCGCAATCTTTGCGCTTACGTCACGTAAAATTTGATTCAACAACAAAATCATAAAATATTTAAAAGTATATTTAAACGAGAACTAAGAGTGTTGAATCTTTGTGATATGACTTGACGCTTGTGACTTTATTTTGTTTATTGTTATTATAATTATTATCATTATTTGGACAAAGGAAAATGTAAAAGCATGCTATGCTAAGCCAACAATAATGTATAACTTGGTTTGTAGGTGTTTCGCCACACGAGTTTGTTATTCTATTGTCATTCCGAGTTAACTGTCTTGCTTGCGCGTTGCTATACTGTAAAAGTTTCAACGATGTAGTATTGTAGTTATTCCAATAAACTTCGCATTTTTGCTCTACTGTTTAGTTTTAGGTACACGTTTTTAAGAACGACCTAAGCTAAGCCAAACCTTACAGTGAAGAGGATTAGTACAACAGCTAAAACTTCTTGTTTCTAATTTTTAAAGCATTCGTATAGCTTTAATGCTGAAAGAGTGGGTTCGTTCATTCTCATTGAAGGATGTGTTGAGTCCTGATTCAATCGTTGTTAATTAGTGTATAATTAGTGAGTTCCTTTCAAATTTTGTTAATTTCGTGTTTTTGAAGCTTTAAGCTTTCACTATATACCATTTTTGTGTTGTTTCGACAAGGATTAGCGAAGTTGTAAACAAATATCTATTTATAACAACAAGAGTTTAGTTTTTGAAATGGCTGAATAGCAGTACATACAAAGACGTTTATTATTTTATGTTCTTAGTAGAAATACCATTTGATTTAGCTAAGGTATGCTTTTGACATTTATATTACATTGTTTATTGTGTTTCATTAGTAAATGGACTAATTACTATTTCTAACAACTGTCTTATAATAATAAGTGTTTGCTGTAATCTTTTGTTTAATGAACTCATAATTTTAAGGTTCTTTATATATTACCTGCTGAAGCTTTCGTTTTCATTCAGTAGCTTCCTTTACCATTCATTTTAGCTCTCTTAATGTTTCTACTTTTTAATTTATTCTGTTTCATTATGCTATATTAGTTTTGATTTCAAGTATCCTTTTTTGGTTCTTTCCTGTATATCTCTTTAGAGTTAATGTTAAATTCTGGAGTCTGATTCTATTTGATAACATTGAATATTTAATTTTTTTTTTCTAAAATGTTCATTAGCATGCATTTTTTAAAGAAAATTTTCTTTTAAATTTATTTTAATTGTAATAGATAATTATTAAAAGTTTAAATAGTTTTATCCGTTTCGGATAAAACAATACGAGCCTTGAAATAGAGCGACTTAGTGGACTGAAGAATTACAGAAAGAAAGAAGTAAACTGCGTAAGTTACGCAGACAGGCCCAGGCAGAGAAAATCCTAGACCAGAGCCGAAATCTCTAAATTAAATACAAAGAGGCGCAAGCATTGTACAAGAAACCCATAGTAACTGCCAAACAAGAATTTTGGTGTAATTACTGTTCTGCTACCACAGACACATATGGCAAAGCCTTTCATATAGCCACTCCGGGCGATGCTTCTCCTTACGAGTATTTTATCTGCTGCTAAATCCCAGGAGAGGTTCTCCGTCCCGTTCTTTCTTCTCTCTTTCAAGAAGATATTTCTGATGATGACAGCACAGAACAAGCCAGTCGTAGATTCAAATTTTATAATTGTTCTTACTTCCAGTCCTCTTCAGAACCACCACCATGTTATCGGGGAATTTCTAGAATAGTCTTTACCCGAAAAAGACCCATGGGTCGGACGATTTACATAACAGAATTCTCCAACTGTTATTTCAGATGGCACCATCCTTAATAAAGTCTACATTGCTGCCTGCTGGAGACTGAGATATTTCCCGACTTTCCCGATATTTCCAGAGTAGAAGTGGCTCTATTCTACAAAAAAGGTAAAGATACCTAATTCCCTACGTCGTTTCATTCTATTTGTCTACTTCCCCTCTTCGGGAAATTCCTAGAACGACTGCTACTAAGCCGTTTTAATTATTTTCTAATTATCCATAACAAGCTGGAATGTGATGTCCTCACAATATGGATTTATGAGAGGAAAGTCTACGAACATGCCATTTCGGAATTCATAACTACACTGCAAAATAACAAAGCAAATGGGTTTCATTCCCTTATTATTAGCTTGGACATCCAAGGGGCCTCCGACTTCCCTTAGTGGCCCGATGTCATAAATGCTCTGATCATCATGGGATGACCTGGAGACCTAATTGATTTAATACGTAGCTACCTGCAGAACAGGTATGTTCAAGTTACCACTGATTCCGAAATTGTTGAGCATAAGATCCAAAAGGGCTGTCCTCAAGACTCTTGTCTGGGGTCTATTTTATGCACTATGGTGACCAAGTCAATACTTATGAGTACTGAAGAATTATCAAACAGCGAATTAATTGCATATGCAGATGACTTGCTTATAGTAGTCAACGGCAAAGGAAAGCTGGGAAGTGTTGCACAATCAAAGCTTGATATTTTCAGTAACTGGGCACGAGCTCATAAGATCGCAATTTCTACCTCAAACCTCAAGTCATGATTATTGGTGCTTTGCGTCCAATGTGTAGGAATCCCTCATTAAAATTACAAGGAACTCCAGTCAAAATAATACAGCTACTCAAATACTGTCTAGTATTGGATACAAGGCTTTCTTGGATTCCGCACTTGAAACATATCAGAACTAAGACTGGACTGCATAAGAATAACAGGAAGAGGACATCTCCTAAGAATTGAGATATTTCCAGCCGTATGCTCAGAAGCTGATATAGCACTATCACTAGACATGTCATCCTCTATGGCTCGGACATTTGGGCCAACAAACTTACCGCACATGAGCGCCGCCCACTTTTAACAATGCAGAATTGCATATACAGTACTTCACTTCTTGCTATTTCACTTCTAAAGCAGCTCTACAGCCTCTAACAGGTATCTCTCTCTCTCGATCTAATAGCCGAAAGAGAGGCCGCTCTCACTAAAATCCTGAGACTAAGGAAACGTAATAATTTATGAAATACCAGTTATTACTCCGATAACTTTGAGATTAAATCCTCTGACCTGCCATGTCATCATTTTTCCAATCATATTAAACGCTTTGTCAACGTCCCACCTTCTGCTGCCTCAAAGGATAAAACCAATATTTTCACAAATGGCTCACGCACAGACTGTGGCATTGATCTGGTTTGTATGTCAGAATTAGCGGTGACACTATTCACACATGGCGCAGAAGACTGCATAAGAACAAGCAGAGTTAACAGCCATTAGAAAGGCAGTCAACTTAGCCCCTCGTTAAGGGAAGCAAATCTCTATCAAGCCTTGAAGCAGTAAAAGATTACCAACAGCAGAAGCACTATTGTCTTAGGGATACAGAAAGTTCTACTGAGTATACCAACTGACTCACGTCCAATTTTAAAACGGATCCCAGCCCATACAGGGATTGTCGGTAAGGAACTTGCGGACAAACTTGCCAAACAAAGCAGCGCAGGGCGAAAATTTGCCTGAGCAGCTCCTACCACTTCCAGGTTCTTTTCTCAAAAGAATCCCAAAACAACTTTTTCAACAGTAGCAATCAAGATGGGATGCTTCCAATGCTGGAAGGCGTACATACCGCTTCATCCCACGAATCTCTTCGAATTTGTTTTCAAAAACATCAGCAATCACGACTCTCTGGTCTGGAGATGGACACTTTGGGACGTACCTACATGGCTTTGGCCTCTCAGACACCGATTTATGTGACTGTAGTGAGAGAGGTTCACCTGAACATTATGTTTTCGCTGCACACGCTCTTTCACCTTAATATGCCTGCAGAGAGGTTTTGGCAGGAATAGACTCTGCACTTGACAAAGCATCCAAGTGCTCATAATAAACTTGTTAAAATTCTTCAAGTATGTGCTGATAGTAACACCTGATTTTCCTTGTGGGGACTATGAATGGTGTAATGAACACTCCCTGTGGTACTATACTGACTACTATAGATCTAGACTCTTTTGACCTGAAACACATGACTCTTAGTCATTAGTGTTTCCATTTGTTCAAATATTGTTGCGTGCGTACGGGTTCGTTATGGATTGAATGCACAAGTCATAAAAAGTTAACAAAAATTTATTCTTTCCGCAAGAAATAAATCAAAATGCTGAAATATTTCTTCAGAGATATTCGCACAATATCACAATATCTCAAACGTTTAGCAAAAACTCAGTTCAAAACAGACAAAATAATTCTATCTCACAGCGAAATCGCTAAAATCAATAACAGCATTAAGTAAACAAACGGCAGTTCGCTTTTTACAGCTACAACTACAACAACAACAACTGAGATGAGGTGTTTCAATTCGGCTTATATAAGCTTTTTAATTATCATTAGAAAAATCTCGATTTTTCTAGATTTTTCTGGATGGCAAACAGTAATTACGAGATATTCATTTATTAAGCATTAAATGCACGCGCTCTTTTATTTTTTATTTTCTTTTTTTTTCGACGTAGCTTTCTCTTCAAAAATCGTCTGCGTTGCACGGGAAGTATAAAGCAATTATAAATACAATAGCCAAATAAATATGAAATCCGCAACATTGCCCCCTTCCCAAGAACTGCACGTCCCGGGCAATACAATCCCTGGACAGGAAGCCAAACTTACAACTAAGGCATCAGTGCTATAATAAACATTACTTTCTAATAACAAAATAAACAATAATTAAAATAAGTGACTTTCAGCAAATTAAATTCTATCCAACGCTAAATACAATTCAAATACTATCAAATACAAATGCTATTAAATACAAATACTTATCAAATACTAAACAAATACAAATCAAACACAAAATACAAGTAGGACCATGGTCTTATACTATTTACAATATCATTTACAATTATATACACTACGTACTATGGTCATAGTAATGAACTAACCTGTCGTAATGAAGGGCTTTAGGTTTAGAGTTCGATGACTTACGGATCCGAACCACGACGTCGTTCAGCCTGTTTAGGGCTGTGTAAGGACCATCCCAACGTCACTGTAGTTTCGGAGAAAGTCTATTCCGTCGAGTCGGACTCCATAAATACACCTTGTCTCGTTCGTGGAAACGACAGCCAGTAGCTCTCATGTCGTAGCTGGTCTTCATCTTCTTCGTCGCCAAGTTGACTCGCTTTCATGCAAAACCGTGCTTTACTTCAAACCGGGCCTGGACATCTTGAATGTATTCCTCAGGCGATGAAGACGCATGTGCAGGGCGGCCAAACAAGAGAACACAAGGCAGACGAAGATCACGACTGAGGAGCATCTGGGCTGGAGAACTGCTGGTAGTCTCGGGTTTCTCTTCGACCTCAGTATGATTTCGGCAACTTTCTGAGCAGGGTCTTTCAGACGAGATGTCGGCGTTTCCAGCTGAGGATCCCTTCTGATGATCGATAGTTATGTTCTTAGTGGCTGAATGCAGTTTGTTGTTTTTGAAGTCTAAGCAAAAACTGTATTTCCTTAAAAGGTCCAATCCGAGTATACAAGGATCTGTAATATCCGCGACATATGCTGTGTAATGGTAGGCGGCACTTCCAAAGGTGATGTTCACGTTTAACTTTCCTTCTATGTAGATTTTCTCACCGGATGCAATCTCGAGGGTAACACAGGATGGCGTCCAAATCAGTTTATCCTTGAATTTTTTAGCTAAATCTCTTCGAATGATGGTAACATTAGCTCCTGTATCAATGATCATACTGCAAGGAACTCCATGGATATGCCCATTGATGGATAATCCATTACTCTTCCCACACACTGCAGAAATCTTGAGCGCTTTAAAACGGGGTTGTTCACTATCGCTGAAACTCTGCTCCGCGACATGATCATTAATTTGCTTCTTGCGTCGTTGCTGGGAAATGATCTTACTTTCTGTGCTCTGGGGTGTTTTTCAGTTCCTTCATAATGGCCTTAAGCTCCGCAGTTCCAGCACTTCCGTTTCTTGTCACACGTTTTCCATCTCATGGCATTTAATTGTCTGTTTATATCGTCCGTCTTATTTTTCGAACTCTTTAATATTCGGCAGTTCCTTCGCATGTGCCCTAAAGTACCGCAGTTCCAGCACTTTACTGTCGGTTTCTTATCACCAATATTCTGCTGGAAGGCATTCACTTGTCTTGTTAAATCATCTAAACGAGCCATCAACTGATCCACTGGCTCGTGGACTCGCACAGCTCTGACTGGGTGGTGACCTTTACGAGTTGCTTGCTGAGCTTCCTCGAATTTCATGGCGTACACTAGAGTGCTTTTTATATTCTTCACATCAGCCATTCGCAGTGCTTTCTGTATTTAAGGATCCCGGATGCCGTCGATGAAGTATTGCAGGGACAGGATTTCTCTTGTTTCTGTCGGGCACTCCGAAAAGGCGAGGTGGGACAGCCGTTCAACATCCGTGGCGAGCTACTGGAGTGTTTCCGTAGGCTTCTGTTGACGGGATTTTAACTGCAGCCTGCTGTAATTTTTTATACACTTCTCTCCAAAACGCAGCTCCAAAGAGCCGGACAGAACTTCAAAGTCTAGTCTTTCGTTTTCGGGAAGAGTCTGAAGGATATCCGTTGCGTCTGCTCTCAGAAAAGCGGCATGATGACAAGCCTTGGCTTGGGAATCCCATCCATTTGCTTCCGCAACTATAGAAAATTGTGTCTTATACACTTGGCAGGAGGTCTTCCCATATGTCGATAGCTTGAATGAGGGACGAGCAGGCATTGGTAAGAATTTAAAACCATCACTATTGCTCCCTGCCGTCGCTACGAATTTCTTTAAAGTATCAACTTCTTTCGCAACCGCAGAAACCTTGTCATCAATTTGTTGTTCAATTTGGTGTTGGACGGCAGAGACTCTTCCTTCGATTCGTCGCTCCACAGCAGAAACTCTTCCTTCCATTTGTTCTTTTACGGAAGAAACTCTTTCTTGAATTTCTTCTTTCACAGCAGAAACTCTGTAATCAATTTGTTGTTCCACGACAAAAATGCTCTCTTCTATTTGTTCTTTGACAGAAGAAACTGCCTTCCATAGCCCCAAATTTATTTTCTATTATGCAAGTAATTTCCTTTTTCATTTCTTCTTGACTTGCTTTAACGGGTCTCATCTCTTCTTTAACGGAGACTTGACCAGCTTCTATCTTTTCTTTAACGGATTTTTGGCCAGCTTTAATATCTTCTTTAAATGCAGCAAAGGCTGCCATAAACTGCCTTAACTGTTCTTCCATTGCTTTAGTTAAAGGCATTCAATCCCACTTCTGACACCAAAAATTGTTGCGTGCGTACGGGTTCGTTATGAATTGAATGCACAAGTCGTAAAAAGTTAACAAAAACTTATTCTTTCCACAAGAAATAAATCAAAATGCTGAAATATTTCTTCAAAGATATTCGCACAATATCTCAAACGTTTAGCAAAAACTCAGTTCAAAACACATAAATTAATTCTATCTCACAGCGAAATCGCTACAATCAATAACAGCATTAAGTAAGCAAACGGCAGTTCTCTTTTTACAGCTACAACTACAACAACAACAACTGAGATGAGGTGTTTCAATTCGGCTTTTATAAGCTTTTTAATTATCATTAGAAAAATCTCGATTTTTCTGGATGGCAAACAGTAATTACGAGATATTTATTTAAGCATTAAATGCAAGCGCTCTTTTATTTTTCTTTTATTTATTTATTTTTTTTTCGACGTAGCTTTCTCTTCAAAAATCGTCTGCGTTGCACGGGGAAATAAAAAGGAATTTTAATTACAATTCTAAATAAATAGCCGAATAAATATGAAATCCGTAACAATATTTATTTATTTTCAAGTATGTATATTGGATCGCAGAATTGTTCGTATTGTCGACCAAAGAATCGTGAACTCATGTGACACCGATCGAGCACTTGCTGATGAATAGCGGGAACTCGAGGCTCTTTCAACCACAGCAGTAGGGACTTCTCCAGTTTCATTCGCAACTGGTTTCCGGCCTCTTCCTAGCAGCACACTTAGGTCTCCAGTCTCTTAAAATTTCATAATCATCTTCAAACCATTCTTCGATATGGGCCCCTTCAAACGACGATATTCACGCAATGCATCTATGCTTTTGCTGCTGTTCCGTTTTTTAACTACGACAAAGACTCACAGAACTCTGACTGCAAGTCTTTTTATAGGTTTGATTAATTTTGCATACGGAATTTTTAAAAATTGCCACTTAGTGGTCAAAATTTGAAATGCTTTTTATTGCTGAAATGGTTTCCACATGGTCCATAAAATGTATATGCAAAATTTCATCAAAATACGATAGGCAGAAGGGGTTCTACAGGGGTCTGAATAGGATCATTTTAATTATAACCACCCTATACATCGTCAAGAGATCGTGGTACAATTTAGTAGACTCTTGTCTCGTTGCTTTCATACCTACACTTCTCCACTAAAATTTCTTTTCTTGTTGTTGTTTGAAATGACAACAAATGTTTGAAAGACAACAAATGTTTTTTGTTTTTGTTGTTTGAAAAGACAAAAAAGTTTCTAGCATTTTCTCGACACTTAAACCGTTTTTCATTGGTGTGTTGCTAAAAAAAGAAAAATTGTTGTTTCTCTCATCGTTTTCTTGAGTAAATGATATTTTATAATCAGAGCTTACACTCAACCAGAGCACGACTCGGCTATTTCTTAGTTTCTGAGTAAAACTGCAATTTCATTCAGAGCACCAAATAAGACGGGATCCGATATTTTGCGTTATTATTTAACTATTTATCAATGATTTCAGTTAATTTATTAAATTTTTATTCATATCATTTTGCTAAATTTTATTATTTCATTCATCTTTCCTGATGACCTTTCATAGGTCTCTAGCACTTCTAATTTTAGAAATTAAAGTCTGAACAGAGCTATTATTAATCTCATAGACTTCCGATGCGCCCACTGAATAGCTGTCACTGCACTATTTGACATTGGATAACCCAGATTTATCTGCAAAAATGATGCTCCCTGACATATGAAATTCACGTTCTCACATTCCTCTTCAGATTATTCCAATATTAAAAGTTTCCTCTCAGTTAATTTTCTGAGACATGCTCATTTAAGATATTTTACTGAAAAAGCCGAACATTTCCTATTTTGTAATAAGATGTGAAGCAAAGAATATAAGGGTGGTGTATGATGCAATGAGATTCCAGGGCTAGGTAGAAAAACTGCACGATCGTGAACAGACGGGATATTTGACTTATCAGTGCACATATCTGATGAGACTGCAGAGTTGCTTATCATCAAATCTTTGAAAAAGGAAATACTGTACTACTTGTCTAGGATTCTAATCACGTTATCTTCACATGAAGGTGTATCAGATTTCTGATTTGTAAATTTTTCCACTTTTGTTGATTGCTGAAACGTTTATAACATGGATGTTCCTGAGATGGATGCTAAACATTATTCATTTTGAAATTTTACGTACAAAGTACTTCTAGGAAAAATCATGCAAAACCTATCTTTATTGATTTCTAGTCCAGTTCTTACCTACAATTAATTTTACAGCTTTACTGATCGATAGTCTTTACTAACCACTGGTAAATCAATATCAATGATCAAGACTGTAAGGTTTCAGTGTTAAATGATAATGTTATCATTTAACACTGAACAATTAACTTGTTGATTTATGATCGATTTCTACGTTCCAGAGATTCTTGTGCAGTATATAATAGGTGTTGAGTTAAATTTTCTCTCCAAATTTCAAAATTTATAGCATATTAATATTTTATCATTGTCAATGTATTCTACTCTATGAAACAAACGAACAAACACACAAGAGTTTTTAAAAATTCTTTTAATATAACTTTTACAATATTATTCACACACACACATATACAAAAAAACCCATAAAAATGCAACATAAATGCTGCCATTGACTAACAGAAATTACGACTTTATAATCACAGTGTTTTAAATTTTAAATTTTATAAAATAACTTCTTAATGCTGAGAAATAAAAGCTAGTTATTTTTGCTTAAAAAAAAAGATAAGCCTAATCTTAACATTAATTATTTGCAAAGAACTGCAAAGCTTCAAAGCAAGAAATTTTAAAAAATATAATAAATTCATAATAATGAAGAAATTAAAATTTTAATTTCACATAATTAAGATAGTTTAAACATACTTTGCCAAGAATTACCATTAAGAAATTGTACATTTTAGGTCAGGAATTATTACTAAAATAATCCTTATCTTGATTTCACGTGCAGGTGAGTTTACTGTAGAGTCAAAAATAAATATTCAGAATGCATTACAAACTGGAAGAATGGCATTATGATCACAGGTTAAAAGAAAGTCGTTAATCCAAACTCAAAATGTATTTGTATATTTAAAGTTAAGACAAAAAAAAAGCCCTCTTCAAAAAGATCTTTGCCTCACCCCTCTCAAAATTTAGAAGAGTTTCATTCAAAACCTACAATGAACAGGCTACCTTTATGCCTAATTTAAAATTTTACACTGGCATGATGCAGTTTCAAATGAATCAGTACATAATTTTGAAACAATATAGAAATAACGTTAATTTATGCTTCCAAACTAGTGAGAGTTTATCATGAATTGTTAATACTGGTACATAGAAAAAGGATAAAATAGTTAGTTTTTAACACATTTTTAAAAACATATAATTTAACATTTAAGCACATCAATTTAAATTCTGTATAGTAAATAATGATGAACATTTAAGTAGATTTACTACAATAAAAAAGAGAAGGGGAAAAAATTGGTTCTTTAGTTAACATGTGCTTCATTTCTAGCACAATCTGTTGCAAAAATATTTTCAAGAGAAACACTTCACAAAAACCGAAATATGTTTTTCATAGAATGCTATTAAAACATTTCAAAAATACTCAACTGTTCTAGATATTTATTTCAAGGCACTGTTGTATACTATTTTTTTTTAAGTTCAAATAGTAAACTGAATGTTATTTTTGACTCTATTGCTTGCTTTTATCTCTGAAACATGCGTTATAGAAACATTTTCTTCTTACGTTACAGATTTTTACAAACACAATAATCCTTTAGATTAATCTTTGTAGATACAAAGACAATAAATCTCTAAAAACCCTACAAATTAACATTATTTCCCAACTTTTGAATTACAAACACTAATTAAGAAAACTACAGCACAGAACACTGGTCTTAAATACAATGTTTAATTAAGATTTTTAGCAGAATCCTGCTGCCATCACAAAACATTGCAATAAATAAACAAGCATCATAATTAAATTAAATATGGTAAAAACCCTAAGCCATTAGTTTTATTTTTTATCACAGCTTTGTTGTACTGTTTTCATACAACTCCTTCAAAGGATCACTATATCGCTTGTCTGGCTTAGGATGAACATTATTTGGTCCATCTCCATACCCAAATGCTCTTTTTTGTGCAATACGATTAAAATACGGACATGTCTTCAAATGATTTGACATGTTATTTTGATCATCAAAAGTCCATCTGTAAACAGGTGTGAAGTGAGAACTAAAAAACCACCTCTGAAAAAAAAAATATTAGAGCTTTAATATTTCAATAAATACACAAACAGTAAAAAATGCAAGCTATCCAATATATACTTTCAAATATTTTGGTGACAGCAAAGAGTAAAAATCTTGCAAGATATAAAGCTATAAAATTTCATATCATGAAATTATTAACAACTCATTAATAATACATCATAAAGCTCAAATACTACATCAGACTGGCCAAATGTATCATGTCCATATTGAGTAAGTATGAATCTGTCAACTGTGTGCTACTGACAAAAATACAAAGCATTAAATATTATTTCATATTCATATCAATAATTAATAAAGTTTTGTTATTTTCCTACAAGTAAGAAAATTAGTAAATAATGTAAGAATAGTGTATGAAATGATATATATTTTAAATATATTGATACACTGTTTTTCTTGTAATCAAACGAAGCTTTGTTGCTATGTCTATTAAGAAATTACAGAATCAGGATAAAGACACTATGCTAGTTTATATAAGCAATGAAGTACAATATTTTATGAATGGCAATTACAGAATTCCTAAATTCAGACATAAATGATGAGAAAGAGGATTATCTAAATAATGAATTTAACACAGAAAACAGCTATCAAATAAAAATTATAATACACTTTTGCAAATATAACAACAAGTGATGTAAATGTGGATTTTAAAGTCAGAAAAGAGACTGCAAAATGAATGGAAAAGTTAACTATGATTGAAAAAGAGGTGATAAGATGCCTTCCTAGTATTTGAGATTTCTGAGATATTACATGTTGAATGTCCCTTTCCAAAAATTAGCATCATGAAATGGAAATACATAGGGTTATGACTGCACAACTATGATAACATGGTCATACATAGACCAGTTACCAAAGAGTATTGAAGATGATTCTTAAAAGAGAATAACGCACATGGATGCTAACCTTGGAAAAATGAAAGACTCTCAAGGGTGGAAGGTGAGAGTTTATGGAAGGTTTTCACATCGCACAGTGACGCCCTTTTAAATAAACTTTATATTCACTTATGCAGTATTATGGTTATTGAGCTATTTATAATATGATTCTATTTATTAGTATTTAAGCAGACATTCTAAATTATATGCCCTTTGGCTAATTTCAAACACTGGTCTTAAATACATAAGTTCATCTAGTAAAATAGTTTCTTTACAGGGAGGAAAAAAAAGAAGGAATGATCAACAAAAACAAAATGGTTGATCAAGTCAAAGCATTTTTGGAACAATCAATCGGAAAAGAAAGTGACTTAAATTCTTTAAATGACGAAACTGAAAACCTTTTGAGCATTGAGACAATATCTGAAGGTATAAAAGCTTCAGAATAAATTAAGGAAAAATTATTTTTTTGGAAACTGAAACTTCATTATAGAATTAAGAAAACAAATTCTAATGCTATTTAAGTTGAAACACTTTCACAAAATAGTCAATTGAATAATACTGAAATGGAAAATGTAAATATAACATTATCAAAACTGCATATTGGTAAATATTATAGATAAAAACTCCAGTTGGTTAGATTTTTACAATTTATTTGAAAGCTCTATTCATAATAATCCTAAATTAAGCCAAGTTGATTAATTTAACTATTTGAAGTCCTATCTCGATGACAATACTGCGACATGCATCAACGGATTTATTTTAAGTGAAGAAAATTACAATAAAACACTTGATTTATTAAAAGAAAGATTAAGAAATTACAGCACATTGATTAATGTTAATTTGATTAATTTACTCAATTTATCCTCTGTTTAAAATGTTAATGATTATAAGTTAATGATGATATAAGCTTATGAAATTTATGTGACAATGTGGAAATGCAGATCAGAAGCTTAGATTCTTTAGAAATTAGAGGTGAATCACATGTAAAGTTATTGACACCAATTTTGAATTAATTAATTCTCTTTGGAATTTAATTGCATTCAAGGCAGCAAGGAATATGACTTAAAAATTCTTTTGAAATTCCTTAATAAATAATAATAAATCTTCAAATCAGCAAGTACAATTATTTTCATCACAAGGAAAATAAAAATTAAAAATTCTACTTCCATTAGGTATAACATTTCAAGAACGCCACATAAAAAGAATTCTTTCTCTCCCCCCACACATGAAGTTATGGCATCAGTCGAAAATGTAATGTGTTTATTTTTAGTACATAAATCAGAATCACGCTATACTTTTAATGCAAATGAAAAAAAGGATATATATTTAAAAAAAAAAAGGACACTGTTGTTTATGCTTGATGTTGAATTATAGAGTTTCAGAATGTTCTCCAAATATATTTCATCTTGGAACATATTTCTTAACAAAAGCAAACTATTGAGGAGGAGGAGCAAAATTGAAGTTTGCTACTTCCAAATTTCAGAAATATCAAGCACTCTTGCCAAATGCTCACCATTTCACTGATCTAATCACTAAATATTATCACAGAAAATTCTTGCATTCTGGTATACAAACTACATCATCTTTAATAATACAGTCATATGGATACCACCTGGTCAAGACCGAGTTAGAAAAGTACTAAATAAATGCATCACTTGTTTTTGAATGAAGAATCAAACAATAAATAACATTATGGGCTATCTAACTAATGGCAGAGTCCTACCTTTCAGACCTTTTGAAATGGTTTGGTTAGATTTTGTGGGACCCATAATCACAAAACCTAATTTGACTTTTGACCTTGTCAAATTAATCTAACCTTGTGTTATTCAGGGCTGTGGAGTTGGTAGGGAAAATAACTGACTCTGATTTCCTCATATATTTGTAAACATACACATATGTGTCTCATTTTATTTTTACTTCCTTGTACAAAGTAAAGGATTATTGTAATCACAAAAAATTCTGGGTTTCATATTTCAAAGAAAAAAAAAACATTTTGATCGCTATCGAATGCAATTTAACAATGTTTTTGCATGACATCTGTACATAAAGACAGAATAAAGGACTTTTTTAACCCAAACAAATTATAAAACTGATTTAAAATGAATTCAGCAGAGATTTTTTCATGGTGTCCGTACGTAAGTATCTCGCATAACTCAAAAACCAGTAGCCTCAGAATGTTGAAATTTTGTATATAACATGTAGTTGTGCAGCTTTCTGGTTGCAATCAGCCACACCTAAAGTATATAAATATATTTATATTAATATTATATATATTTATATATACCCAACCCCATTCTCGCCTCTCTGAGCTCAGTTTTTTTTTAATTCTTATATATTGGCAAATTGCATATTTTCTGCTTTAAAAATGATTGAATTATGCTGTTCTTATCTTCCAGTTAAGGATTTTATGCCTTTAGTTAATCTGCATACAATAGTTGTAGAATTATTAACAATTTAGAAGCTGTTTAACTGCGGTTAAGCCTAATTTTTGTCTACCATAGCAGCCATATTTGTTTGCATTTGAAACTTAGCAGAATAGTGAATTAAGTCTTTCTAACTTTCAGTGTACTTTTTCCCAAGTGGGACCAAAACTTTTAGTTTTGTGCACCAAAACACCTGCCTTCTTGCCAAATTGCTTGTTTTTTGCATAGAAACTATAATTTTAATTGCTTTAACTGTACATGATGTTTTACGTTTTTTTCTAAATATATTTTTCAGTTTTGAACAAAGATAGTTTGAGTTTTTACATATTTTTGCCTTGCTGCAAAGTGAGAACTGAATTAATTGAATGAGAAATAGATCTCTAATAAAATTAGAGGAAATAAGTTCAAATGAAATGCAGGAAAAAATGCATATAATTTAATATTCCATACAAGGAATTCTTGTGGTGTATACATCAGGTTTTTTTTAAATATAAAAAAAGTAAGATGCTACAGAAAAAAAAATTGATGGCATAGCAGATTATTTAATTAGCATGAAATGGAAAAAACTGGCATTTCTAATTTCTAAGAAACACTATAGCTTCCACAAGATCTTTTTTGATAGAGGAGCGTAGATTCGATTTAATAAACTTCACAGCTGAAAATCCACACTAACTTGAGTCTTTCCACACTAACTTGAGCAGGTGAAAGAACTGTTACTGTTAGGGATCCTTTTTTTAACTTTTCATGATAGCTTTACATAAGTTCTAAAAGAGGTGTCTTACAAGAGCAGTCATATTTCTGCACTTCTTCAAGGGCTGTGTAGAAATCTTTTTTGTATTTTTTCATTTTTATATCTAAAGGCTCTTGGTTCTTTATTTTCATTCACTTTGCCTTAGCCAATAGTGTCCAAATATTTCTCATATCTAATTCATCACTGGAAGAGGGTGATAGACTCAGTTGCAGTGTCTGCAGTATGACTGTCCTGATACAAATACTCCAGCTGGTCTGAGAATAATTTCATTCTTAGTGAAAGTTCATACATGGCTTCCTCTGCCTTTTTAATTTGTTCATCATCCAACAAAATTCTGTGTTTTGGATCTACATATATTGAACCCAGCAAGATCTCAGTATCTCACAAACTAGTTTCCCTTTTCTTCATCGAGAAAATGATTCCTTCTGCAATAAGACCTCCCATTTTAGAAAGAGCAAACATCACATTCTTCCATTCTCGCAGAAATAAGCCTCCTCTTAATTCTTCAGATTGTAGCTTTTTTGTGGTATTATACAGCATTGAAAGAAGAGTTTCCAATTCTGCAACATTATTCCACAGTCTTTCTTGTTAGTGATGCACTACGGTTATCTACATTTTCTAAAAACGTTTTTAATTCTAACCACCACCTCTTTATCATCATATGTACTTTCCCGTTGTGTTGCTTGATTGCTCCTTTTCTGGTACTTATGTAAAAACCGTCGACCATTTTTGCCTATTAAAGAAAAGATGTCAAACTGCCC
The DNA here is from genome assembly GCA_000611955.2 of Stegodyphus mimosarum. NCBI lineage: Eukaryota > Metazoa > Arthropoda > Arachnida > Araneae > Eresidae > Stegodyphus > Stegodyphus mimosarum. Next base: position 127,226 of record KK114480.1, read on the forward strand.
AGTTTTTTGGAAAAAATGGAAAAGTCTTCTTCAAACATGCTGGGTTTGGTGTAACCTTGATTACACATGCTAGTTGTTATTCTTGAGGTAAAGACTCCTTTTTTTCCCTCTACCACGCACTTTCGAAAAAAAAAAAAAAATTATTAAATTGGGACCTGCCTACTACAGAAGAGCATGCTGTTGAATACTTCCAAAGCTATGGAATAAATATATATAAATGATAATATACTAAATTTAAAAGAAAAATAAGAATAGAATGTTTTTTCTTGTATTTAGTAAATGGTTTTTTTTTTTTTTTGGTTTGGCATGAATGGTACCGTCTCTTGTGGTTGATGGGATTGTCTGCAAGTACTTCCTTTTCCTGTTTGCCTCCTAAGAATGGCACCAACTTTTGGAGTTCTTGCTGCTTGCCTAAATTTACCAATGAGTTTTGTACCATGAGGTTCCTTCAACCCATCTCTAACAGCAAGTTGTGGACTGCACAACGCATTTTCTTGATTTTGCAGAGTTTTGATGACTCTTCAGCAACATCATCTAAACGTCACGTCATCCATCCTTCTCCCTCATATTTATTTATTAATGTATATAGTTCATAAATAAAAATAACTCAGTTTGTAAATTTTTTTTTCAATTCACTTAATTTCATTTCAAATTCGAACTGCCCAACAAAAACTGGAGTTTACGAGTCAATGCGTTTTTAATGACTCCAGCTCTGATTACTTCAAAATCTGCCTAACTCTGATTTTGACTCCACAGCCTTGGTATTACACTGCCCTCCAAAAGTTATGGAACAGCATATTTTTTGTGTTTAATTTCAGAATAAAGCAACATAGAAACAAGAAATTTACAGGACATGTTCACTAAACAATTCTTTAATAAATATGATATAGAATGTTTTTTAAGTTCAATATAAACATAAATTACAAAAAAAAAAATTGCATTCTTGGCAGAGAAATCCAGTCTTGGAGAAACAGTAATCACAGTTTTTTGAGGAAAAATGGGGTGGTAACATTGCAAAAATGGGTTCTAATAAGGAATGTGTCCACACCTAGTTGCAATACATTGGCGGCAGCGATGTTCCACACTGTCAAGTTCTCGGTCAGTGAAATGGGAAGCAATGACCAGATATTGAATAATCCTTATTCAAGCTCATCTAACGACCTTGGAAGAAAACTTTAAAGCAGCAATTTGTCACCCAAAGTAGTTCCAAAGATGCTCTATTGGATTCAGATCTGGAGATTGGGCTGGCCATTCTATCTGCTCCAAATCGTGACCCTCAAAATATTCTTCAGCAAACCAAGCTCGGTGCGATCACGCATTCTCATTGATCAGAAGAAATTCAGGACTTATAGCAGCAGCATACAGGCGGACATATTGATCAAAGATCTCATCTTGATATCTCACACCGGTCAATGTTCCCCCATGGAACACACGCAGGTTAATGTGACCACTGAGAGAGATCCCAGCTCAAACTAATATTTCACCACCACCGTAACTGTGTCTTTCCACAATGTGGGATTGGTGCACTGTTCCTTTAAGATCAACTGATGACCTGAATCACTCTCCAATGTGAACCTGGATTCGTCTGTGAAGAGAACAGATGCCCATTGATGACTGGTCCAGGAGACACATTTCTCTTGCCCAACATAAATGGGCACCTCTGTGTCCTCAGTAGAAGGGACCCAAATAACTGGTCATCTTGCTTACAGACCTGTATTGTGCAAGCATCTGTGCACTGTATTAGCTGAGATTCTTGGTCCTGTTGTCACTAAATGATTTGACATGAGTTGAGGCACAGTAATGTTACTCCTCCTTCGGGCAGAAAGAGCTAAATAACGATCTCCTGCAAGTGTTGTAACTCTAGGTCTGCCTGGAACATGTCTTCTAGTCACAGAATTCTCAGATTCAAACTGATTCCATAGTCAGTGGACCACACAATAGAACATTGAGACATTTAGCAGCATCAGCTTGTGACAACCCAATTTCCATCCATCCAATAACCCACCACCTCAATGAATCGTGCAAATAACTGCTCCTGGATACTGTCCACAAAACTGTAATAACAACTGAAGATCAACACCCATGAACAAAAATTACAATTTTTTCATTTTTTCTCAAACTCCTATACAAGTATTCATTTCTATAAAATAAAAGTGCTAACTATTGGTTTTGCATATATTTTCTTAAACTTCATTACTGTCATGCATATGAACTGTGAATTTAAATGCTATTCACATTTTCATAATGGTGAACTTTGAAAAAAAAAAAACATACTATTCCTTAACTTTTAGAGGGCAATGTATTTATGTGTTTTTGCATGAAGGTCAAGCACTCAGAAGTCATTTCAGATTTAACAACAGAAGCCTTTCTAGTATGTTTACAACAATTTATTCCAACATGATTCAAACCATCCATCATCTAGAGCAACACCCCGAATTTTAAAGGAGCAAGAAAGACCTGTCATAACAACCAGAAAATTGTGAATTTTGAATGACAAAATATACCTGAATATATAAGATATTACAGAAAGTTTCCATAAATTACACCAGAGGCTCTTTTACCTTGAAATGCAAGATTCATCTAGTAGTTGCAAAGATGGAAAGTCCAGTGTTATTTACATTTAATATGGCATATTTGTTATGCATTATGCTGTCATGTTTAATATGTTTGTTTTCATTACAACAGAGTTATACTACTTGCAATACATTGCAATATGCCACAAAGTTTAAAAAGGAACTGCAGGAAATTTTCTATGACATATACTGTATATCTCAATCTTGAAGGAGAATCTCCACAGGATGAATTCTAGGGTCTTCCAATTCTCCTTCCCTTTCACCAAACTGCTCAAAAGGACTTTTAGTTTGCTGCGTATTTTGAGTGCCTTCCCGCGCACAGGCACTATACACTTATAAACGTTTATGCCTTTTTTAGGATTCAAACCCGAAGCTAATGCTACAGCAGTCAGGATCACTAGCCACATTATAATGATCAGGTTAATAACTACCATTATAATAATCAGGATGGTGCCAATATATGTACAATCTATTCAACCAGTGAAATTTGTTGCATCTTCTTCATGTAATTTCACTTCCTCGGTATATAAAGTATTTCTCCCATCTTCTTCACAATGCCTTTGTGGTGTAATGGTCAGCACACTTGATGCGTATTCAAGAAGTCAGAGGTTAGAGTCCCGGCAAGGGCATTGCTAATTTTTCACATCTTCTGCTTCAAAATAACTGATGTCTCTACAGTGGTGCCCGAGCTAAAAAAGGTGGTGGATGATGATTGTCCACCACCGGGATTTGGCGAATGGTTCTTGTAATCACCAGTCGCCCTTTATATTATAGTATAGTATTTCTTCCACTTTCTTCACAATGCCTTCATGGTGTAGTGGTCAGCACGCTTGACAGGTATTCAAGAGGTCCGTGGTTGCGAGGGCATTGCTCATTTTTCATGTCTCATGCTTCGAAATAACCTAATGTCTCTACAGATAAAGCTTAGTATAAACTCATTATGTTCCAGTTAAATGTGATGTGAAGAACATAAAAGATAATAATTTCACACATTAATTAGAATCATTTTCTATATGTCATAAAACTTACTTTTGACTTTGATAATTGCCATGTATATTTATCATCTTTCTTATGACGCTCCCATTTTAAACGAACTAAACCATGTTCTTTCAACACAGTTGAACATACATCTCGTAATAGAGTAGATACTAAAGATAAATTTGCCAAACTGAAGCTATCCAAAAACTGAACTATATGCTGTAAAACCTACAAGAAAAATGGGTCATTACTTCATTTGGAAATGTATGTTTTACAAGGAATGCTTAAGACACTTAAAATAAACTTACATCAAATGGTAAATCAGTTAGTTTAAGAGCATATCGTTCAAACTGATTTCTAGGTGAGCATGAGCTGGAAGAATAAACAGATATTAATAAAGTAAAAATTGGCAATACATGTGAAACAAGTTCATATTTTGTCAGCATAATTAATGAAAAAACTGCATAAGATAAGATCATAAATTTTCATTTAAATTTCCATTATGCATACAAGTAATATACAGTACACAGTACGAAATCAGGATGTCCAATACCTGGAATGATCTAAATCCAAACCTTCAGACCCCCAACAACACTTATTTTTGAAAAATGTTTTTTTAAGTATGCTTTATGCATGCATATTTGATATTTTTTCATAAAAATACATGTACACTCTTAATTTCCATTCAGCACTAAATAAAATACCTCCATATAGAAGAAACAATCATTTATTATTAGACCCACTAAATAATTTATATCCCCAACACGAATTTAATGAATAATTATTTATTTATTTACTTATTGCTTTCATCATGGCATGACAATCAAGATATTCCAGCTTAAGAAATAATTCATGCAGCAATATCTAAACAATTTTAAAAAATACATACATATTAGTAACTAAATACCGAATAGTAGCAACCTTTTATATTTATATTACACTTGGCAATTATTATAGACACCAAAATGCATTGTGAAATGTTGAGTGTGCTGATGAGAAATTTCAACAGAAACTTCATTCCATGTGCAAAAAATTAGATTTTGTAAGTTATACTTACATTTTGTTCTGTTTGAACTGAGAGTCAGAATTTAGGAAAAGCAAAATTTTTAGAATTTAGAGAAGCACAGAGTAGCAAAATTATAGAATTAAATCTTTAAAATTTTACAAAAGCAATAGAATGCAAAGTTTTTTAAATTAAGAAGGTCCGTGGCAACAGAATTTAAAACACACAGCGAAATAGGTGAAATAAATAACTGAACAAATATAACTATGGCTTAACTTAACCAGCTGTTCTTCTTACACTATGCAACAGGAGAAAAAAAATTAGCAATACATGTTTAGTCTCACAATATATTGTCATTGGTGTATAGCAAACACTAGTTAACCTTTATGATGATAGCCGTGAATTTAAAGGTTCTGAGCTATTGCACACAGAAAGCAAAATTTTCCAGTTAATGGAATTTGTGAAGAATTTTCCAATTAATGGAATTTGTAAAGAAATGCAGAAAAGTGGTAGTAAGTGAAGACATAACAGAAGTTTTTCATTTCAGTGACAGCGCCCAAATCATAAATGAAGATAAAAAGGCTGAAATTTGTAGTATTCAGAAAATACTACTACCATTACTTAAGAAACTGACAGAAAGGTTGTTGAGAATGAGAAAAAATTAACTGGCAATTCAGTAGGAATTCTTGACATGGCAACAGGATTTGGGCAATAGAACTTAAACAGAAAGTATTATTTTTAATAAAAAAATAGCAACTTAAACAAGTTAAATTAAAATAAATGTTTAGTATAGAAAACAAATAAACACTGATTTTTTTTTTTTTAATTTTGATTTCTTTAAGGAATATTGCTTCATACTTCATATTTTTAATTTAAAAATTCCTACATGTCATCTTACTAGATTCAAAACAATGACCTAATACACAGAAAAATCCCAAGTCTGAAATCAGTGAAGTCTCAACAAGTACAGATCTCTCAGTTTTTGTACTTATATATCACTCTACCTCCCTTTTAGATGACTCAGCATTTCTAAAAGTATTTTACTACTTCCTGTAGATGAATTTTGATACACTGAAAGTGTTTTAGGACAAAGGTAATTAAATGGTTTATATACTTTGAAGCAAAACTACTGAAAAAAGTTTAGTTTGACCATACAAGTAAAAAGAAAAAATATTTTAATGTAATTTTCAAATGTCTGACTGATATGGTTGGGGACTTACTTTTTAAGAGAAATTTTATTTTATGCTTAGGTCAATCAAATATTATCAATTGATACACAGAATATCAAGTATAGCTATATATTTGAAAATACATGTAATGTGCTATTGTACATAACAGAAAGATATGGAATATGCAAACCAAAAACATCAGGTCTTCATTTCAAGTAGCATTCACATATCTGAGATAATCACAGTAACTAAGATAGCATTAAACATGCAGCAGTAAGTTACAATTGCAGCAGAAGTGACTGCATACCTGAATGATCATGATACATCACATTTGAAAGATATGTCTTTTTAATAAAATGAATGTTAATACCATTGACTGTAAGAAAATGGGAAACATTCATAAACGAAAACTTCTTCGAATGACTCAATAATGAGAAAAAAAGCGTTTGATAATAAACCACTTAAAAAGGTAACCGAGTCCGACTGATATTGTGCACTGTTTTTCAGCTTAAAAAACTGACTGTCCAATGGCTTTATGTCCCCTTCCATACATAAAACACTTTCATAACAAGATGCAATCAAATACATAGTCATATTTATGACTCACCTATATTAAAACTAATTGCATAGAAACTCTGAGTCAATTTCAATATTAGCTGAATTTAATATTGGCTAGTGACCTGAGAGGAAAGTGAGGATAAATATTACTATCAAATATATAAAATACCTAAATGCACAATATTTTAAGAATGAAAAATATCTCAATCTACTCAAAAGTTGAAATTAAAGAAGTAATATCCCCTCCCTCTGAAAAAAGCTTATATATTCCATATTTAAGGCAATTAGCTTATTACCAATTGAAAATTATTTTACATATGCTATAACTGCGATTATAAGCTACATTACCACCTGCAATATGGAACAAGAAAGAAACCCACAATAAAATTCAATTCTCATCTTATTACATAATTTTTAACACATACATAGGACATTTATCAGTTTCATTACATGCATGGCATTTTTTTTTTAACTTTCATTACATCTGAGACTGATTCTGTTTCATTAAATAGTTTACTATAAGAGATTGGTACTCATGTATTATCTTGTCGAGAATGAAAATTGATTACCAGCAAACCATTAAAGTTGGAGGAAATCCTACCAAGTTGTGGCATTTATTCCTGTGGAATTCTGAGCCACACTTCTGTCTGCCTCCCTTACAATAAAACATTTATAAGACTCTCTTCATAACCCCCAAAATAGCCACTGCTGTGGAAGTATTTGTTCTGCTTCATTGTAACACTTTGTAAAAAGGTTTTCATAAATTTCTATTATTTTCTTAGGCCCTCTCATTTTACTGGAAACTCTCCTTAGATTGTTGTCAGTAAACATTTCTCGACCATTGTTAAAATCTATTAACCCGCGAGAACTCGCACCGGGTATGACATGCCCGACCGATTTTCATTCAATGGTTTTATTACTTTCTTCTTATCAAATTAGGCCAGAATTTCGTGTAGCTGTATTTAAGGTTACATTCTTTCAGCAGGGCAAAAACTAGTTCTGCTCTAAAAATAGATTTTGAGAAACAGGTGTTGAGGGTATGCCATACCCGTGCGAGTCCTCGCGTCAGTTCGTCACAATTGATGAAAAACTCGAACCTTTTCGGGGGCGGTGCAGATTCAGGCAGTATATACCCAAAAAGCCTTCTAAGTATGGCATCAAGATATTTGCACTAATAGATTCTAGAGTATTTTATACCTGGAATATGGAGATTTATGCTGGTAAGCAACCCAATGGACCCTTCAAAATAGACTGTAGTTCGAAAGCCACTGTGATGCGGTTGATGACACCACTTTTCAATTCTGGACGCAACTTGACAACTGACAGCTGGTATACGGGATATAAGCTAGCACAAGAACTTTTGAAAAATAAAATTACAATGGTTGGAACACTTAGACAAAATAAAAGGGAAATACCGCCTGAATTTTTGGTGAAAAAGGCGTTGTACTCTTCAGTCTTTGGATTTCAAAAAGAAACAACAATTGTTTCGTATTCTGCAAAAAAGAACAAAAATGTAGTTGTGCTGTCCACAATGCATACTGATGACAAAATAGACGAAACCACCATGGAATTGAAAAAGCCAGATATCATTACGTTTTATAATCTTACGAAAGGAGCTGTGGACGTTGTGGATGAAATGGCTGCAGCATACACTACAGCAAGGATATCAAATCGTTGGCCAATGGTTATTTTATTTTCATTGTTGAATGTGACTGCTATTAATGCCAGGATTTTGTTAATGTTCATCAAAAATCCTCCCACACAGTTCAAAAACAGGCGTTTCTTTTTGAAAACATTGGGACTGGTTCTTTCAGAACAACACAGAAATCGCAAGCCTCAAGGAAAAACAACGTATCCAAGCACTTCTAAGGAACTGGAGATCACTAATATTGAACCGCCTGCAAAAAACTCAAAGCAAATTATAAGCCATGTGTATTTTGTCCATGTAATAAGGACAGAAAATCAAGATTTATGTGCCAAAAATGTGAAAAAACCCTCTGTGTTGAACATCAGTATGTAGTTTGTCAAAATTGTCTTTAAATACGTAAGTATGTTGTTAAATTCACTAAAATTCTTTAATTTATTATTTTGTAATATATAATTACATAAAGTTTGCTTATAAGCAGTATTAATAAATATTTAAATAGCAGAAATGAACTAGGGTATGAGATACCCGGCGCGAGTTCTCGTGTTTGAAAATGGGTGCGTGTTCTCGCGGGTTAAAACTGCGTTAATAATATCCAGCCATTCTTTTTTCCATTCAACAGATGTTAATACTGTAAACCAGTCGTAAATGAACCTGAGTGCAGTCACAAATGCGATTC
>KK114480.1:137913-198992 GCA_000611955.2 Stegodyphus mimosarum
CCTGCTGAAATTCAGCATTTAATTTCATGACCTTCTTTAATCAAATTAAACAGTTCTCCCCAGTAAGGACAATGAAGTATTTACCAAATTAAATATGAGTAACTTTTATTTTTCATTTACTACAATATATAATAAAAAATTAAAAATATAACAAAAAATTACCTTATTCATTACCGCACAGTATATGAAAGGAAGTTTAAAAAAAAATCACATTCTTCCGGGGGAGGGTTAAGGGGGTTCAGTTTGCAAAAGAAATGTATCACAGCATAATATTCATAATAAATATTATTTCTATGGCATTCGGAAATAAAATTGACTAGCTACTGTATAATCATACAATTTTATCAACTGTTCCAAATTACATTATTTGTTTTTGAAGGACACTACAAAAGGGGGTCATAATTAGCAGTTAATAGTATTGAGAGTAAATAGCAGTTCACTAAAATGTTGATAGGAAAGTGAATGCTTGATAGAACTGTATTATACATGAAGTAGGTAAAGTACTTCCTTCAAGATCAAAAGCGATTATAGGAATTCTTCATTTGCTTTTTTTATATGAATGAATTAGATTATTTAGATTATGATCTTCGTGGAGGGCTTTTTAAGTGAAAGTGATTCATACTCATACAACATGCAAAGGAAAAACCATGAAAACTCCCAAATGGCTCCCCCCTCCCAATGACAGGTACTTACTTTTAACATCATTGGCCACTCCTAAGGCCAGAAGTGGTGGCCATTTTATTGTGGAGGCACCTAATTAGTGGCCACCATTACCTCCTATAAAGGGACTGACAATTTTACATCCATGCCTTCTCCAGGATTCAAACCCCGGCCCTTCAGCATCGCAGTCAAACTCCCCTAACCACTATACTGTCTGAACTATCACTGTTCTACAGTTTTACATTCGGTCACTAATAGCAGCTCTCTATGATGAGGAGTTACTATATAAAAATTATTTTTTTATAATTTAAGATGATTTTTATTTATTTATTTTTTAATCTCCTTCACTTTTCTAAAATTTAATTTTTCCTCACTTTTTTCAAAATGTTTGAATTTTTCCTAACTGTCTTTCATTTTTCAAACTCTGCTACGCATCTTATGATTTAATTCATGACTGAACACTTAACTGCTGTCTATGAATGAAGTTCGGATCATGGCATTTATACTTAAGCTAAGAACTTATCTTTGTGACATGTACCATTATACAGAAAGGAGGAGGTGTTTGTCTGCCTAGAATGTTCCTCTCATTTGACGAACAAATGTACCATGAACTTCTAAAAACTAAATTTCTAAAATGATATAACGAATAGTAAAATTCAATTTCTAATCAATAATATACCATTTTAAGAAATGATGGGAAAAATTAGTCATAAACATCAGCTTAAAACAAAAAAAGTTATGGAAAACTTGGATTAATTGTGGATGTCTACACTGGCATTACCTCAGTTAATTGGAAGCTGACTATACATAATAAACTCCTAGATAAGAATTCCCAGTGTTTAAAAATGCACATAAGAGACATAAATTCAAAAATTAATTAAATTTTAAAATATCTCAATTATTTAATTAGAATAAAAAGACCTTACCTGACAACAAAGAAACGTATACATAAAAGTTGAAGGAGAATGTTGAGACCTAGACTCCAAATTCAGATCTAGTCCTAATGAAAGACACCATGGTGGGGTAGAAGAGGGATTTTTAAATTTAAAATCTAAAATTTGGCAAGCTACATTTTGATGATCACTACAAGAATTTGCAAAACAGTCATTAGCATCAATTGCAACACGAATAGATCCTTCTCCAGATGATGGATAATAGACAATAGAACCAAACTGACTGAGCTGAAGTACATCATCTAAATTGTACTGAGGCAACTCATTTTTGTTATTCAATGAATGTGCCAGATTCTCTTGGCTGGACAAACACTTCTCCATTTTTTGTTTATTTGATTGTGCATTTTCCTAAAAAAAAGAAATACTGATAAGTTCTTGTTTTACTATAATATTAAGCTAAATACATACAAGACATTTTGCATGGGCGTTTTCGTGGTTTTCCCTATGTGTAACGTGTATACGAGCCAGTTTCCCTTAGAAAGTCCTCCACGAAGGCATCCCTCCCTTTAGGCAGATAGCCCTCGTGTGCTTTGCCAAAATTGAATAACCTAACCTACAAGACATTTGAATCAAACAAAAATTTGCAAACTTATCCTGTACCAAACAAAACTTTTGCTACAATGTTTACAAGTGATGAAAAAAATCAAGGTACTGGATTCTTCCCTTCTTTAACTTTTTAACTTCTAGCATATTCTATATGATATGCTTCATTTTATCTCCATGAGCCCATCATGCCAAATACAATATGGGAGTGAAGTGTCATTGGTGGCCTTTAATATGTTTGATATATTGAGTCAGAACATTTTATTTGATATTTTAAAATTGCTAAAATGGTATTAGAATGCTATGAAACTTAACTGAATAGAATGTTTTGAATGTTAACCTTGTTCTTATGAGAATTATACACTATTTTATTTTTTGAATGTAAAACATGTAATGCTTACAACACCCACTGATGTTTAGAAATGTTTCACACAGTGCAACAGCTTTTAATCCAATATATAAATATGACAATACAATATAATAAGCATGAATATTTAAATTCTTCCACTATTTTTACTTTACTATTCTATGGAAATAATTTAAATATGTAAATATAATTATTATTACTAATGATGCATTTACTCTTTAATTTTATTTGTAAATATTAGGCTTTTTCTCTTTACATTATTAAAAGATAATATTTAATGAATATATATGAATTATTTTTACATATTTTAACAAACAGTGACGTTCAACACTCCATGGGCATAGGTCCACAGGGAACTTCATACTCTCTGCATTTGAAAAGAAAAGCATTTTATTCTGGGCTCTTCAATAACAAATCCAAAAAGAAATCAACACTCTGTTTCCATTCTTTAAAATTAATGCATTGTTTAAAAATATAAACCTTGAGTTCTTAGTAATTGTCAAGACAGTAACGGTGGGGGGGGAGGGGCAATCAACACAGCCAAACAGAAGACACGTAACTATGCATACTTTAGTAAATACTGCAAATATGTATACACAAAAAACAGTATTTTGGCACTATACAACTCAACTGCTACCTATACGGACAAGGATTAATTCTTAAAAATGAGGACCTACATTGCAATTCAGAATCTTTGACTTAGTGATACTTAATGTAATATCCTCTAGTGCTTCTAACTCACATTTTAAAATTCTATAACTGAACATTCTTAAAACTTATTTATCCTATATACACTTTCTTTTTTGAAAAACTTGTTCAATAAGAAATAAAGGGAAAATAATTAATCTGTTCACATAAAATTCTGCTATTTTTATAACATTGTTTAATTCCAAATACAAATTCAATGAGTGAAATATAAACTAAACACAGATGAGCACTGTACATAAAAACTAAATATATATATAAACTTCTTCTTTGTGGCTATTCAGATCAAAAGCAACTTTTCAATATGCTCTAAAACCTCTGACCTTTCTTTGGTAATCAATTTCACTCTTTTTGCAATGTTAGCTGATTAAATAGCTTCTTTGGTTTTCACAATCATCCACACCACTGTACTCAGCATACGGTAAGCCAAATCCTGGATACACATACCATCTTCATACCCATCAACACTCTCTTTTCACCTCCATTTTGATCTTAACATTCTTCATTGCTTCATTTTGCTCATTAGCTTTCCTAAAGTTCATTGTTAATGAATTTACAAAACATTTTTGTGAAAGAACACAAAATGATTCAGAATTCAGAGCTATATCTCAGGTTGTCTACTGAACAGTAGCAATATGCATTCTGATGCTCATGGGCAGTTGCAGCAATGCCTCGAAAGAGGTGAACAAGTGTAATGCATGCAGTCTTGGCTCATCAAATTCAAGTCATATTCCAAAAAATATTTTCTTGTTTGAACAGGACATATATGAAGTTGGATAAGCAGATGCATACTTAGAAGTTACATTGTACTTTTTTTTACATAGCATACTAAATTCTTTTGGTATGATATTTTAAAATTTATTTTGGCACTTTCTGATTATATGCATACTCATGAAAAGTTGTCATTTCAATTGCAGACATTATAAACCGGTGAAAAGCATTTGTTTGTTATATCGTAGGGTGATAGATACTGTTTTTTCATAAAACTATGAGGAAGGGTTATCTATGAAATAAGAAATTTTATAAGTTAAGATTATAAGGATAATAGTTACGTTTTTACAACTGATGTTAAAAAAAAATACACTTAGAAGAGAAAAATACTAGTCAGCACATAAATCCATGTGTGTGGTATGCCAAAACATGGTTTAATTGTTATTACACACATACTTTAACCTACACTAAACACGGCAATTCAGCAAACGGGGTGGGGGGTGAACACAATTAGAAAGTACTTTTATTTTTAACATATAATTTAGATGAAAACAATGCAAAAATAAAAATAATAAAAGACGATTATATCTAAAGCTATACAACCACTGGATTTTTACAACTAAGAAACTGGACAAGTAATTTAACGTGACAATCTACCTGTTTTTTATTGTTAATATCACCAGAATTTTCTTTGTCTGCAATACCATTAAAATCCAAATATGTATCAAGAGTTTTATCTGTATGGCTCATGTTATTGTCATTATGAGACAATGCATTAGAAGTCACATTTCCATTTCTTTTACAAGTTTTACACAGTTCATTGCATACACTTTGTTCAAGTCCTGGAGGATAGCTATATTCTCTTGAACTCTGCCATTTTCTGAAGACCTAAAATAGAAATGGTTAAAATTAAACTTCCCGAGTTGTTTAATTCATAAAAAAATTAATCACAGAAATTACTATGATGTTTCTAAATATTTGGTCACAAGTGTAATAGAAATTTCCAATTTTAGTATAAAATAATCTGAATCTATAAAACAGACATAAAATAATTCATGAAAATATGCCAGTTCAATAATATATTCAGATTGTTTCTCCATAATAATATTTACACATAAGAATATGTAAAGCAATGTATGTAAATTACTTCACAAACTTTTAACTAATTGACCCATATTATGATCACTGGTGTTAATATGAAGAAACCATTTTAACAAACATATAAAAAATCCAGTTTAGAAATGAGACAATTATGAGTTGCTTTTGGTATAAATGTGGAATCCTTCAGTCATCCTTACGCAGCTATGAATCAGTAAAAACTAGTATCCAATTATTGGATATTTCTACAGCAAGCAAGAAAATATTGTGATCTGTAACTGTGATTGTTCACTGCAGTAGTTAATTTACACTAAATAATAATAATGAATTTTTCTCTAATCTTACATAACCAATTCTTAATTTCATATTTTATTTCATTTATTCATACATTTATTTACTTTCATAAATGTTCATTTGTTGAACCATAAATTCTGCTTGTAAGAAAATTTTTGTAGTTAAAATTGCCATTCCCTTTCTTGTTGAGCCTTTATTCGCTCTGCAAGGTCGTTTTCTAAATTTAAACCTCTTATACCAAATTTAAACCTCTTATACCACACTTCTTTGGCCTCGTTTCTGTTGTGGTATGTTTTCAAGTCTCCTTATTTTTCTAAATTTTTTATTTTTTAAATTAAAGGTTTTTTTTCAGTGACAAAATTGTATTTACATATATTTCCATTTACAATAATAAAGTTAGAGAAGATTCTGCCCAAACATGCAAACCATTTCGGCAAAGTTTGAAGGAATAAAATATCCTTTATTTAGCTTTATCAACAAATACATGTTACAAACTTAGCAAATAATAATAATAATAATAATAATAAAAAGCAACTTAAGCCCTTGAGATAATTAAAACATGTGCCAATTAACTCATTATTTAACTTAGATTCTTTAATCAAGAAACAAAAGTGGCCTATTGAGGATTAATCAGATTAGATAAAAATGAGCTTAAGATTTTAAAGTATGTTCTGATGGCACATTTATTCATTACTGGGCTAAACTATATTCTTTGGCAAAAATTTTTGTTCCTCAAAAATGACCAACACGAAAATAGCATTATTTCCAAAAGAAAGACCACATCAGCATAAATGCCACACTTGAGGAAAATTGCACAGGAACCCTGCACTAAGTTAAATTGCTTGTGACATTGCCATGAAGATTTCAGTTGCATAATCTTGACCTACGTCATGACACATGGCATATCAGTCCAGAAAAATGCATGAAATTAAACCATAACTCAAAAATATATTATAGGTGAGAAATGTTGAAAATATACTTATGTTCATGAACATATTTACTCACTAAAGAAGTCCATATATGTAATACTCATACTATGGTATAAAAATTACTGCAACAACGAGATATTAAATTGAATGACAGACTAGCAAACTGTACATCATATGAAGTCATCAAAATCTGATTCTTCATTATCTGAACTAAAATGATCTAGCAAATCCTATCTAAATAATTCAAGTCTGCCAGATCTTCACATCCATCCTTTTTGCTTTTTAGCCTCTTTATCTTGAGATATAATTTTAGTTTCTTTGAATCCCAGTATTATTGACGATAATTCCACTGCTTTCCAGCACTTCTTAGACATTTTGCAACACCTTCATAAGATGCTCTATGCATTTTGTTGCTTTTGGTATAAATGTGGAATCCTTCAGTCATCCAACTCTCCCACAGCTTTTGGATTTCACCTTTGAAGGATTTATTGACAAATTTAATGGTTGTAAGATTTTTATCAAGTCGCCAGGAATTACTGCTAAGGTCGTAGAGAATTTCTGCCATCTGGCTTTTATTGAATTAAGTAAATGAGAATGCATTGAACCAATTATTAACAATGTTTGTGGTCGAAAAAAAATCCCTTGAGACACTGCCAAACTTTCTGTAGCCACTCATGCATGACTGTTTCATACATCCATCCATTCTTGTTTGCTCATAATTACATTAGGAAAATCTCCCTTTGAAATAGCTTTCGGTTTAAAAAAGATTATTGCTTTAGCTTGTCACTATTTGTGACACAAGATAACACACATGTAAATGAAGTTCTTTCATGCACAGTCATAAGCATGGATACAGTTTTTGCATCAATTTCAACAAAAGTTCCATTTCCAGGAGAGTTAAAAACTAATAGTGTTTCATCCATATTTATTACCTGTGACCGAAGAATTATTTTTCTGTTATCAATACTATTTTTCATACATTTTAGAAAAGATTCTTTTTTATCCTGCCAGACCATTAGTGCCTGACTCTTTTTCTGATATGTGAAGACTTTTTTCCCTTTCTTTTCATAAATATGTTACACTAGCAAAGCCCTCCTTTAAGGTTATTTATGTTCATTTGTTGAGCCATAAATTTTGCCTGTAAGAGAATTTTTGTAGTCAAAATTGCCATTCCCTTTCTTATTGATTCTTTATCCCCTTTCCAAGGTTATTTTCTAAATTTGAACCTCTTATACTACACTTCTTTGAGCTCTGATTTTTTTTTTTTTTAACATACCACAACTTTAAGTCCTTCTTTTTCAGTTCTCCAATTTTGAATGCATTGCACATCCCCTTCAAATTATCAAGCTACTGCTCTATTTTCAATTTGTCCAGCACAGGAAATAACACTATTTAGGTGTTACTTAAAAAAAAAAAAAATTCTGCTTCCTTCTTACTTAAAAATATCGAACAAGTACGTATACCAAAGTTGACAAGACCTGTAGCTGGCAGAATGGCAAGCAGAATCCATTCGTGATGACGGGAGAGAAAGAAGAAATGGGTCAGAATTTGTTACTGCAATGCGGGTGGAGTTGTTTTCACACTTAAAGGGGAAAAAAAAACTACAGTAGACTTACAACAGAAAAGGCAGAGGAATGAAGATGATGGGTCTTGGAAGATTCATTAAGGGACAGAGAACACATGCTATTCAAACTGATATGAATGCTGAACGAGAGAAGAAAGTAATCATTCAAGGATCTCATTCAGGATGATGATGTCAAGGCATGTAGGTCCATTCAAGGAAAAGTTCATTCTCAGAAAGCAGCTAGGTGGTCTTCTATGTGGGGGCAGCACCAAAATGATCCAAGATATTTACAATGAATATTAGCACCAAAATGATCCAAGATATTTACAACGACATCTTATGTAATATTTTTTTAAGTGTACATAAGCACTGATTGGTACAAACATTGCACCCGCTGAAACATTTTTAAGCTTTAAAACACGAAAGTGCTCAACATTTCTTCCAGAAATTACAGTACTTACATATACAAAAAGTCAAAGGGCAATAGAAAGGAAAAACATATACTGCAACTGTGGTTAAAAATCACATACATTAGCTGTTATATTATCGTGGTTACAAAATTCTTTAATACTGCAGAACTTATTACTTAGAAACATTAAGTTAGAAAAATGATCAGAAAACAAGCATACAGACAGGAAGCTTGCACATGCATTCATGAAATAAGTATGTAAGAAATAGCATTTTTATGACTGATGAGCATACATGAATATACACTTATCTTGATATTCTTAATTTTAAAACAAAACACAATTTTCATTTAGCTGTTATTTAGGAGTAATTTTTTATCACAATATATTAAAATAAAATACTTATTCAAATACCCATAAAGAACTTGATGGGCTGATCATAAATTTATGATCATTTACGGAATGACCCTGTGCGGCGGCAACACACCATCTCCTCAACATTCGCTGATCTCTCATAGCTAAAGCAACATCCAAATGGTTGTGCACAGCAGGATCTAACTGACTGGGATTGCGTGGTTTTTTGTTGTCATGAAAATGAATGGGCCACCTATCCCATTCTTCTGAGCAATGAATTATACTTGCAGGGCAAGTAGTCAAATGCCTACTTTGATATTTTCTAAACATCACAGCAGGGCAGCCATATCCTGCATTTATGCAAGGCACCTAAAATAAAAAAAAAAAAATTAAGAAGCTTCTATTAGAATCATTTTAACGATGTGCTTCAATAGAAAATTCAACTTACATAAATATAACAAAATTACTTGTGAAAAATATACATTTCATAAATTTTAACTATCAATAAATGTTTTAATAATTTATGTACAGATATGAAGACATAAAATATGCTTTTCAAATCCTTACAAAGCTATGAAAATACTGATAACTTTAATGCACTTATTAAAAGTTTAATACTTATAGTAATTTCAGATTTATTTCAGATATAATATTCATTTTATACAGATTTCAGATTTCTATATTTCAATAGTCAATTGAAAAAAAAATGAATAAGAAAATAATATCTTTACTGTGCATCAAAAACTTTATGTAAACTAAAACCTTCTATACAATAAAAACGAAAATGATAAGTTTTGTTATGTTAAATTATAAAGATCTAATAACTTTCTCTCTTACTTTCCCACATGCAATACTACTTTAGTCTTGACACCAGCAACCATTAGTAAGCAATGGAATATGTGTGGTTTATCTGATGATGGCAAAAAAGTACACACTGGCTAGCTGCCTAATGGGAGAGAGATCTTCAAGAAGAATTTCCTATGGGAAACTGGCTCGTATACACATGGAGAAAACCTTGAAAATGCCCATGCAACCACCCTGTCTGCCTGGAATCAAACACAGGTCAAACTCCCAGTGTTTGACAACTTTAACGCTCTGCCACTGGTATGCATCGGAACGTGTGATAATCAGCAAAATATAGAAGTAAATGGAAACATGGTACCATTAATCATCACTTGTCTTCTTATTTATCTGAGTTTATATGGAGGAAGAAATAAGCTACAGAGAACTACTATCTGTTTGATGTCATTTTCAATGCAACTGTCAAACAATATCCACCGACTATGAAAACAGAGTTCATCATGAAAAGATACAAATGCATTGCTCATGGTACAAGAAAAAAAACCTGGTGGGTACATAGCAGGCATAAGAAAACTAATATACATTCATTATTTTTTTTGGGGGGGGAGGGGTGATACTTAGCAATAAACAAATTTCAAAAAAATTATTCCAATATATGTTACTTTAAATATAAGTAATCACATCTGTTCATATATACTTGCATATAAAGTAACTGGGGACACCAATAAATTTAACACGATGATAGTGTATACTGAAAGGAATAAATCAATATACAGAACATAAACTGAACACAGAGTTTCATTTCTCTTTTGGACTGTCAAAGTTCTATGCTTAAAAGTATACATTTGTTTTCAGCAGAGTACTGTTTCAAATTAATCTCTTGATGACAAAAGTATATAATCTAAAGGAGAAGGGGTGAAAATGCGCTTTAGCCCACTGATTGGCGATGTTTTGAAAATCGCCAATTCGGCGCGTTTCTGCGAAACGTCTTTGCAATTGCAACCTTCCCGACACGCTCCGCGAAAACCTATTGTAAACAAAACATAGAATTCTAAAGCATAAATTAGTATGGAAACTGTTGCCACAAAAATATAATAAAATAATATGCAAAACGAACATTACGATCATTAAAATATTTGTCAGTTACCTTTAAATTAATTATTTACATTTTATGTTGTAATACTTACACATTTTATGCCATTACATAACCTTCCCGACACGCTCCGCGAAAACGTAACCAAAATGGCATCGCAGAAAGAAGGAATTTTTTTAAAAGGGCATTAAAATTACAAACGATACCATGTACACACCGTTCCGTTTTAACTTAAAAAAAAATCTGCGAATTGCACAATGTAGGCAACGTACACAAATGAACAAAATAAGCTAAAATAACGAAAATAAATTACAAGAAAATGCCATGTGCACAGCGTTCCTTTTAAACTTAAAAAAAACTTCAGCGAATTGCACAATGTAGGCAACGTACACAAATCAACAAAATAAGCTAAAATAACGAAAATAAATTACAAGAAAATGCCATGTGCACAGCGTTCCGTTTTAACTTAAAAAAAACATCAGCGAATTGCACAATGTAGGCAATGTACACAAATTAACAAAGCTAAAATAATGAAAATAAATTACAAGAAAATGCCATGTGCACAGCGTTCCTTTTAAACTTAAAAAAAACTTCAGCGAATTGCACAATGTAGGCAACGTACAAACAGTCAGCCATGTTGGCGGATATACGGAGTTACCCATGTTGGCACGTTTATTGCTCATTCAAAAACAATCATCGCCAAGCAGTGGGCTAAAGCGCATTCCAACCGGAGAAGGATTTATGACAAGTGTAATATCATTTATATGTCAACACAAACAAAGCTATCATGAGTGTAATTAAACAGTTTTCTTTTACGGTTCAGGTTTCTTTTATCAGGGTACATTTCAGAAGTAAGCTTTAAAAAGAATTTCAAGTTATATAGAAAAACGAAGAATACTTTTATACCTTTTCATTCATACATAGAAGTCTATGCTCTTTCCTTTTGCACGCATGAAATTTAGCTCCACATTCTGCAGGACAAGTTATTATATTGCAACTTTCACCAGGTTTTGACCCCACAGTACATTTTGAAAATTTCACACATTGTAAGCAATGCGGATGAATGTCTTCAGTAGATGCTTCCATAAGTATAATGATTAAGAGCCTTAAAAGTAGAATTCATAAAGTTAATAGATGTCTCAAAAAAGGTAATAAAAACATAAAAAAAGGTGATATGTCACAAGATGAATGCTGTTGAATAGGTACTTTATTTATTATGTTAGTAATAAATAAAATACATTACTAAAAGTTTTTTTAAAAAAATATGTAAAAACAGAACTTCTAAATTTAAACGAAGAAATTCAAAAACACTACAATCACATATTTCTTTTGTATGACTATATATGATGTACAATTTAACAACAACCAAAAAAAAGTATTTTTTTTTTTTTATATTGCAGTTTTCCTGCAGTACTAATTTTTACATTAAGTAATTCACCTGTGATGTTCAGCATTTACTAACATGTTATTTTACTACACAGTAGATGCCTTCTTAACCAGCCACCACAGAACATAACCCTCAATGACAAAATGACCATTTAAACTATGTTATATAGAATACAGAAAATGCCACTTTAAACAAGATGACCAGGGATTTAAAAAAAGGCTTCTGCATACATATTTAGTGCATCACTTTTTTTTTAAAACAAAAAACTGCACACTACGTTTTTAAACATGCCACATAATTAAAAAAGGGGAAACACTCTACAATAAACCAAGAAATCAACTTTTTTCTCTTTTTTCGCTTGTAACAAATTTTTAAAAGTGAGCACAAAGTTGAAATCCGGACTCGTGTGGACTTCAGCAATTCAGGATTTGAGATTTTTCCAGGTATTAGATCACCAGTTTAAGTCTAGGAAGTTGGCATGTAGAAATTATAAAATTAAAAATGTGAAATCGTGATTTATGAAATAATGAAGCATTTATGATCTAAAGGGTATTAAATTTTCTTAATATTTATTTCTTTATTTTATTAAACATTCCTTTCAATGTAAGTTGTTTAAGTTGCTTCATTTTTTGAGCTAATTTTTTTTGTTTTTTCTCTTTAATTCTGTAAACGTACATAATTTCTTGTTCAGCCATAAAGTTACACTATTCAAATACTGTAATTGCTGCATCCATAATTCCAACTAACTTGTCAACTGAAATGTTTTCGTTTTCAATAACCTCTCTGCGACTTTCTTCACTATCGCTAATGGTATTTTCTGGATCTAGAACCATGCTAGATCCAGAAAATACCATTAATGATGCTAGATTAGATATGCAAATGATTGGAAATACAGTATAATTATGCACTGCCACCCACAGGGTGTTGAATTTGGTTCTCCCCTAGCACATAAAAAAAGACACGCAGAGGCATTTTGCCTGCATTTCTGCAGAGATATGCTTTTTATACCACCATTAAAGACAACATAATCAGCTGTCAAAGTTCAAGAGGGGATGAGATATCAGGATGACAGAAGTTAAGTGGCTAGCTTGATGACTTAAAGCATTCTAAGGCAATCAGCAAAGGACCTAAAACTACTACCTAACATTCTAACTTAACTGTGAGCAGATGTTGGAATTAGTGGGAGAAGTCACACACATAGTGGCTACTCTCAGAATTAACTCAACAGACCAACAGCTGAGAGGACCATTACATCATCTGTCATGTACATACAGTATCAACTTCGAAATTATATCTGGAGTCCAAACACAAGCAATAGTTTCAGTGTGGGTCTCTATCTCTTCCTGTACCACTAAAAGGCGCCTGGTTGAAGGACTAGTATCACAGCACCAATCATGTGTTGTCAATGACATCTGTCCACTGTTAACCTTTACTTGGAGTGGTGTTGTGCTTGACAGGATTGGACTGCAATCAGACAGAACCAGATCATCTTCAGAGATAAATCAAAATTCAATTTAGACAGAGATTGCAACTGTATATGTAACCCAGGAGGCATTTTTCAACAGGACAATTCTCAACTACAGAAAAGATGTCACAGATATCCGTCCACCAAGTTACCAGCCTGCTTAATCCTGATCAATCACTGACTGAGCATGTCTACGACCACTTGGGTTGGCAAGTTGGGTAACCTAGGAGTAGAAGCATGCTTATAGCAACTGTGGAATGAAATGATGCAGACACTATATTGTACCTGTGTGGCTCAATGCTCATCCATATCACATTGCATATCCATAGTAGAGGCGGCCCAACAGGATACAAGAGCCTACATTCATTTATAATTTTTTATGCAATAAATTAACCTTTTGTTTTGGTTTTTAATCACCTACTTACATCAATAGTTGTTTCTCTGTACATACATTTTTATAGCAATGATTGTAATTCATATGTGCATTTATATTAAACCTTCTTTTGGTTCCTTTTTTAAAGTTTTTGTAGCATAGCTTTAGTAATAGCAACACCAAAAAGCAACCAAAAATTTTCAAATTCTAACCAAGTAAAAAAATTTATAACATTTACAAAAAAAAACTAACAAGACCAATAAATAGCCAATTAAGATGGCAGTTTCAACCATTTTCAGATTTATGAGCAATTAAAATTTATAAACAGGGATGTCTGCACACAAAGTAAAAAAATACATAAAATATGTTGTCATATTTTAAGCCTGTTGAAAATTAACAACAAATTATACTGTGATATACCTGGTATGGTTCCCCTTAAATTTATAAATATGCCTGCATATTCATTACTTTATTTATTTGCTTAATTAAAACTACAATTATAAAACTAAATAATGTCTTTAATAACTGACATGGAAAACTGCAAATTTTAACAACCAGCATGGCTCAATACTGGTTGTTGAAATTTGATTTTGTCTATCGAACAAAAATATGCACTACAGAATATAATCTAGTATACCCCATATTCTGTAGAAAAATATAACCCCTACCAGATGAATATCAGTTTTTCTCAAGACT
Source organism: Stegodyphus mimosarum (assembly GCA_000611955.2). Lineage (NCBI taxonomy): Eukaryota > Metazoa > Arthropoda > Arachnida > Araneae > Eresidae > Stegodyphus > Stegodyphus mimosarum. The sequence continues at coordinate 152,314 of KK114480.1, forward strand.
TCCACACTTGGGTTTTGCCACCCTGATCTTTTTATTTATTTATTTTTATTGCCATCTGCATATCGTTAACTGGGTTTTTCAGCAATTTTTAATATCAAGTCAAAATTTACTTTTATTTCTTGTAAATACAATAAAATTTAATGCATTTAATAACAGTTTACAATTTTCTTAATTGTCTATTCTAGCAATTCTGATACTAATTTGTAATATTTCAAGTGTTTTTATTAAATACTACAAATGCAAAAGGATTTCAAAGTTTTTGCAAGGTTACCTTATAATTTTGTTCATGTTAATGTCATGTTATACATGCTGCCGCCCAATGAGCAGGCAAAAAGCAATTCTGCATAGTTGACATGATTGTTCATGAGGTTATTGCATTATTTTATGCAGTTTTTATATTTATGCAAGTGCTACATACAGTGATACAATAATTTTAAACTGTAGCTATTATTTCTACTTTACATTAATAAATTAGTGTTTCTTTTTTTTATTATTATTACTTTACAGAACATTTTAAAATAAGATATCTACTAACTAGCCACATCTACAATGTCTGAAACTTGTTTCCCATACAGAAAGATGAATAAATGTTGGTATACTCAAAATTTTAGACAAGAATTGTTAGAAGATCCAGAAGTAAAGGACCGGCTGAAAAAAGGCAGTAGTAAAAAAGGTGCATCTTAATGATATTTGTTGCAAAATGAAATTAAAGAATGCAAATAAATCAATATTACTAGTGTAAAAAAATACAGTTAAACATAAAAAAATGCAAGCACTGCAAAGACAAGTTCGGGCAATGCAGTGGTGGCAATTTAGCAATGCAGTTCTCTCGTCTTGTGTTTCTGAAGGCAAATCAGATCTTCTAGATGATGAATGGAGATCTTTACATTTAAATCCTGATTTACATCATTCTGCGAAACTAAACCTGGCTTTTGGTATCTGTTCCATAATATAAAAGAGAGCCTTTAATAATTCTAAATACGAGATGTTATCTAACTTTATAATCTGTCTATCTATTTCATCTCATTCTTTGATTAGCACAGAAAGAATCTCCTCCCAAGTAAACCATATAAAAACAAAAGCCACAAATTCACTTACACCAGGAACTGTGAAAGACTGACTAATGGCAAAACAGGCAATAAATAGATCTAATCAAAATTGCAATATATGGAAACCTAAACTAAAAGTAGAAAACATTATCAACACACGAAAAGAAGAAAACACACTTCAGCAACTTAATATACAAATTTTAATTATTAAATAAAGATTGTACAATACACTGAAAAAAAAAATGCACTCACTGCAAAAGTTTTCTGACTTTTTTTCTGCTGACATTTTTTTTTTTTTTTTTTTGTGCTGCATTTCTTCTCATGCACAAAGTAATCTTTTTTGCTTAAAGGAACATAAGAGAAATTGTACAAACTTAGCATGGTAAGACCAAACACATCTGACAATTGTTCTCATTAGTGATTTTATGGCAAAAATTCTGTATTCCTCTAGAAATTTTACAGAACTTGCCCATTTGAGGCAAATTCTGCAAGCTCATATTTTAAAACTGAGCTTAAGACAAAAAATATCACAATTCGTCCATTAAAATCATTAGAATTTGTAATACAACAAAAAAGAACATATTTGAGAATGGCAACATTGCTTTACTATGAGCATGGTTGCCAGAATTCGGCACATTCTGAAAATTTGGCGACTTTTACCAAGCTGGTTGCAATAATGCACAAGTACCCGGATTTTTGAATAGAGAAGCAGAGAAATAACGCACTGCATGGCATGAAAAAATATATTACCATGTTGTATACGTAATATATTTTGTCAATATTACATTGCCATGTACATACTTATATACACTGCACTTAATAGTATACATGTTGTTGCCCCAAAATACCATGCTTATTAATTTACTGTAAAAATAAAACATAGAATATACTTGTAAGCTAATTTCATAAAGCAAACCTATGTTTGAATTACATGAATTCCTCATTAATTTTAAAAAGAATAGACAAGAACCAAATGGAGGAAAATAATAAAACATTAAGACTTAATAAATGCATTTTCACATAAATAAGGCAACTCTAATCTACTTTAATCAGAGTGTCACAGCGAATTTTTTTTTTTTAAAACAGAAAATTAGTATCTTGAAAGTGATCCATTTCTGAAAATGGATTCAGTTTTATAGACCATAATATATGCACTTTTAAAATAAACAAATTTCTGATTTGCTCATTGCCTTGTACTGCTTATATTTTACAGAGTTTAAAGTTTTTACTTCTTTCATTGCCGTGGTTTGCGAGAGTTCATGAAGAATTACAAATTCTAGTAGACAATTGAAAATATTTTCTCAGTGATTTGCTACATAATACTTTGTCTATTTCAATAAGATGTTGAAAATTACGCAATATTATAATAAATATATCCAGCAGAAGTATAAAAATAAAATATATATAGATATACGATTCTTAGAAAAAATATCACTTGAGAGAGAAACTCGAAATTTAAACAATTACAACGACGCAAAACTTACCTTTACGAAATAGTTTTGAGAAAGTAATATACACTGAAGACCTATTAAAAATAATGCTTTCAATATTTTTCATGTGCTGTTAACTTTTAATAAACAGTTATCTACCTATTAAAATCATAACAAAGAAAAGGAAACTAGCATAAGGGCAATAAAAGTTTTATGCAATTTACAAAAAACGAAATATAATATTAGATAAAATGGGAACTTTGCAGATTTTACGGCATAAGCATTTACCTGAGAGTACAAATGCATACCTTAATTCAAGAAATTTCTTTGTTCATCTTAATATGGAAATGTCAATGATCTGCTAAAGCACTGTAGAGGAATTCAAAACAAAATTATGAAACAGCAGAAAGAGCAAGGATGTCGTCTTCTTCCGACTAAAAATGTCAAATGAGAAAATTAATTCATATTAATTCAAAATTATTAAATGAGCTTAATTAAATCAAGACGCAAGATAATATAATAAATTTCTCATGCTAGTGAGTGTTTAAATTTGTTAAACTAATTCATTTAATAATTAGTGAAACAAAGCCTATAAGATTTTATAGGCGTTAGCAAATTAGCCATAATTTATAAAAAAAAGTATAGTGAGACTTAAGTTTATTTTTTCAGTAAATTTAACCATCATAATTTATTTAAGTTAAATTTTACTTTTTAATTTTTTATTCTTATGTTTATATTGAATCTTGTATCCACGGCTACGCAATGTACACAAAACGAAACTTCTGCTCTTTATGGTTCTGTCGTATTGTTAATATTAGTATCGAAATATATGTAATTTCTCCGCATCTTCTCAATATAGTTTTTATTCTAGTTTTCCAATAGCTATCAGAATGTTAGCTCCTGTATTTACGTTAAATTTGAGTCACAAAATATTGGCGCACAGAGTTACAATAGGCAAATATGATGGTATTCATCCGTGTTTAACTGCTGCAACAGCTTCAGACAAAGTACTTTTTCTTTTTATATAGCATTTTATCATATGTATAGAATATTTTGTGTATTTTTTATCATCTGTCTTTTCTTAATAGAATAGCGTAATGAAATTGTTTTATTATAAACCCCCAAATTTTACTTACTTCTTTCAGATATTTGTTCATAGCCCCCATAGAAATACATTATATAAAGGAGGACGTTGGGCTGATTCATCTTTGTCTGGAGACTTGAGTCTTTTGAACATAAATCAGTCTGTCACATGTGTAGCTGCTGGACCTTTAAAACCAGATACAAAAAATGATATACTTGTTGTTGGAACTGCTACTAATTTACTAGCGTATGATGTTGAAAATAATACTGATTTATTTTACAAAGATGTGAGTATAATTTGAAGATATTTGCTTTACAGTTTTCTAGATTAAAGTTTAAAATCTCATGGTCAAATTTCTTTTGGGTTTTCTTCCGCAAAGAACCTGTTGGCTCTCAGAGAAGCCATTAGTGACATTGCCTTTTTTGCCACCAAGCCCATCAACTGTAATGAATTTAGAGATATACGGTTAAGTTTTGAAATAAAACATGATACAAAGCAGATATAAGTTAAATGTAGTGTTTTTAACATGATAATTAGTGTGTAGCCTGATATTAAGCATATGTAATTTATCTAAAAATTAGCTGATTAAATATACTAAGGTCATGCAAGTCTCAAACTTAGATTGTTAAACATGATTAGCAGAAAGGCATGATAATATGGGTACTTACGTATTAATGCAACCAGCTTGATACAGTTTGGCGATTTTTTTGATTTTTTAAAGATGAAACGGTAAAAGTTACTTATCGGGTGCAAGTTGGTTTTCGAACATTTTTTTTTTTTTTTCAGAAAGATTCCTAGACTATCCATATTTATCGTAACTCGGTAAGCATTATCAAAGTATGAAAAGAAAGCATACTTTAGCAATTTAAAATGCAAATTTGAGTTATTAAATGAAGATTACATGATGAATTAAAAAACACGTGCATTCTTCTTTAAATTCTGCAATATTTTTTGCACGGTTCTTTTTCCAAAGTACACAGTGATCTGTTTTCCCTTAAAAAAAGAAAGAAAAAATAGAGAACTGTGGGAACACGGCTTCATGCAATCCTCAGCAACAGCGGCTATCGAGGAAACACATTTCTTAGTTGTTTCCTTTAAAAAAATAAAGCAAAGTTTTGCATTCCTGTAGAAATTTTACTGCAGTTTATTCTATTGCTGGCAAATTCCATAAGCTCATATTTTAAAACTAAGCTGAATGCAAAAAAATATCGCAATTTATTTATAATTACCGATGGAACTTGGAATACAAAGAAAAAGAGCGCATTCGAAAAGCCATTGCTTGATTATTATGAGTATGGTTGCCAGAAGGATAGTTATGATTATGGTTGCCAGAGTTTGGCACATTCTGAAAATATGGAGATTTCTACTAAGGTGGTTGCGTTAATACGTAAGTACCTAATATGCATATGCAATTAAATATTAGCTGGTTAAACATACTCTTTAATACAATTAAATCCAGGTTGGTAGAAAAACATGTTGTTAAGCATATGCTTCTATATTTATATCTAGCAATACTTCATTTTTTTCAGCATTTCTGTTCATGAATTTGCTGTCTTAACAAGTCTGTAAAATTGACAAAATGTTTGACCTCTGAACTTCTTTTTTTAATACTGTTGAACGTATTTTTGCATAGGGTAAGGGAATGACATATTAACCTAAATTTGTTTTTTTGTTTGAATGAATGTACTGTGGAAGGAAGCAAGCTTTATGGTACATGAAACAAAAGTCTAAATTTTTATTGATATATTTTTCTAAATTGTAATTTTTATCTGGTATAATTAAAAAAAATCAATCCCTTGCTTTAATTCTGACATAGTGTCTCTTTTTTTAACACATCTAATTATTTTCCAGTGTTGGTTCCTATTTTTAGTTTTGGAATGTATTTGAAGAAAATTATTTTTTATTTGTTTGGCATTGTATTTGCTTCTAAAATATCTTTAGTCAAGGCATAATAAAGGAAAAGAAGGAAACTTTAGATTTTTAAATGTGTAGGTATGCTGTGATCCAAGTTAGTCTGTGTATTTTGAATTCTATTGTATTGCTTTTGTTTATAGACTTTCTTTATAAAAGGTTTAGTTGATACATACTGACTCTGCTTTGGCATTAAACTCTATTTATTTCCTAGGTGCATGATGGTGCAAACTGTCTTCTAATAGGCCATCTTGGAGCCAGAGACAAGCCTTTAGCAATAGTTGGAGGCAATTGCTCTTTACAAGGTTTTGATCATGAAGGAAACGACCCATACTGGACTGTAAGATTTATGGTTATATTCAATATATTTTTAATTATCGGGGTGCTCTTCTGTTATCAGAACTAGATTCAGAAATGTATGTAAATATGCATGCATGTATGTATGTATGTGTTTATTTATTGATGTATAAATTGTAGATACGTAATTATATGTATGTATACTCACACACATATATGCACATGTATACATAAATGCATGCATAGATACATATATTTCTGAACCCAACTCGATAACAAAGAGTACCATTATTGCTCATGTTTTTTAGTACTTAGGTTATATTGACTTAATTTATTTATTTAATTAGAAAAATTTTTGATAGTTGGAAAATCATTTCAGGCAAAAATTTATTGGATTTAACTGCTACAGTTGGTTTATGAAAGGCTGAATTAAAAGTGGTTTTTCAAACTAATAGCACGTGTTATCATAATTGAATTTTCAGGCAGCAACAAAGATTACTTTGGGAGCACAAATTTTGACTAATTTTAAAATATAAATTCAACATTATCATCATCAGCTCAATATATATAAGTGGAAGTATCTTTCAAATCAATTTTCTGCCTTTCAATTGAAAATAATTCGAAACAAAAATACTTTAATGGATGAAAACATCACTTTGCTCTTGTTTATTCTCAGATAAGAATCCCTTATATTTGTATTTTGTACTTTTTTATGTGATCAAAATATATTCAAGTGTGTTGCAGTCTTCCTGGCATTAACTAAGTCTGATATAAGTAGATTAACTTAGCAGGAAAAAATGCAACTGGCAGTATGTATAACTTCACAGAAAGGCTTTTGAGAATTACTCTTTTAGAAAAGCAGATGACAGAAATGATAAAGCAAGAGCACTGAGATTTATAAACTCATGAGCCAGGTAACTTTAAAGCACTTGTTATTTGTTTTTATAAACTGGTCAAGATTATTAAAGCACAAAAATATTCATATTTTCATTTTGAATGCAAAAAAATATCCAAGTTTTAATTATCTTTAAAAAATGGGTACTCTGAATTGCTTTTGAAATAAAATGCAATTTAAGGGGTTAAACACTTAGCATTTAAGAGCTTTGAAATGTTACTCACTTAGCAACTAAGTGTATAAAATCACTGAATGCATGGCAACTAATTCTAGCTTCTGTTCTCAGTCAGTTCTCAGAACTGACTTCATGGTGCTTATATATGTGTGTGTGTTCCACTTACATGTAAATGCAAACCAGCTTCCCTTCAAATGTTCATTACAAAAATATCCCTAACAGTAGAGAGCCTTCAGTATTTTGCTATTACTAAATTAATTCTTTCATTTTATTTTTAATAATTTTGTATAATTTTGTAAAAACCACCATTAAAAAGGGTTTAAATCTTGAATGGGAATTTGGAAAATTACTTTCCTAAATTTAGAGAAAGTATTTTTACTTTCTGATTATCTACATCCCTGGCTTGGACTTTTGGCAGAATTGCCAATTCTTGGCTTATGTTTTTTAGTATACTTGTGACAATAGATAAAGAAAAACATGCAAATTTACACATTTATATTTTTCTAAACATTATCCAGTAATTGTAAAATTGTAAATATTGATCATATAAATTTTATTCTTCTCATAAAATGCTTTTTCTCATTATTATTTATGAACAAAGCAGTGTCTGTCAGTTCTGTTCTGTATAGTGTTTCTTAATCAAACAAATGTTTCTTGGCAGTTCACAAAGTCATGAATGAGTTGTCGACTTTTCATGATCGTGTAATAATGAGAAAGTATCAAAGGATTCTTTCTAAATATCAAATAAAATTCTTTATTTTTTCTTCATAAGAATCATTTTCAAATTAGGCTTCTTTTCCTATTTAAATTATATTTCATTCGTTGACATTTTTTATTTTAATGAATTATGATTTATAGTCATTATATTCATGGCATTATCTTCTAAATGCTAATATGTTTCAGAGTATTAATTGTTTCCCCCATAGGTAATAGAGAGAGAGAGAGAAAAGAGTTATTTAATATTTCTCATATGTAAGTTGATTAAAGTTCTCACTTCAGAATATTCTGAAGTAAGAATCACTGGTAAGATTAACGTAAAATTTTGTATGAAAGTTTATGAAGCAATGAAATTTTGTCTAATTGAGAAAAAAATAATTCTAATAGCTCAAACATATTTTGTAGTAGGCACTGAAATATATACCAGAAGTATCAAATTATGAAAATTAATATACATATGATATATGTATGAGAAGAATCATGATGTACATTCCATTACTTGTGAAATTTTGAATTGTTCTCTCACTTTGAATCTTCGTTAAAGCATAGTGCTTCTGTTGCAATTTTTGTGTTTTACTCTTAGAAAGTTAAGAATTTTAAACTGTGATCAAGTGCCTCCAAAATGATTTTAAAATTAAGAAAGTTTACGAAAACCATTCTATAGCTAGATAATAGCTGCAGTATTTCAGAAAGACAAAAATGGGGTTGTACCGTTACATATAGTATCAGCCAACTACCATATACCTGTGTATAATGTAAAACATTTTTAAACATAACCCTTCCTTAAATCCTTAAAGATCATTGTGTGGTACACTTTTATAACATTTATTACTACAGTAGAAGTCCGATAATCCGGCACGTTCGGGACCGGCTCGGTGCCGGACTACCGAAAATTCCGGTCTATCGGGCGGTAATTATAAGAACAATTAGGTTAATAATTAAACTAAAAATACAGTATGCAAATACATACAACAAAGTTTATTTTACATTTCATATAATATATGTACACGTACTGTAAAACATATTTCACTTAGATTTAAAAAAGTCACGAATGTCTTTTTTTTTTCTTGACTTTTGGCGTTTAGTATAAAATTTATTTCTAATGATATGGAAATCAATAATTTCTGAAGCACTGTAGCTAGTACTAGCCTCAGCAAAAGAGATAAACTTATTTAGTGATTCTGCAGCTTCTGCCCAGCTGATTTTTTCCTTTTCTTCCGTTTCGGCATCTGAGTCATTTTCTTCAAGATTTTGAGTAGGCTGAGGGTTTACTACAATGTTGATAATGTCCTCATCGGTTAGTTCTTGTTCAACAGGCTCATTCTCGTCGATTAAAAGCCACTCCTCTACCTCATCTTCAGGCAGGTTTTTCAAGGGATTGTCAGTACTTCTAACGACATCCAAAACTTTGGTCAGAGCGTCTTGATGGTTTTCTTCCTCATCAGTCTGTAGAGTTAGGTCAGATGCAGGGTTTGCAGCTGGCCAAAGTTTTCTCCAGCATTTTTGGAGTGTTGTATTTTTTACCTGGTTCCAAGACTGTGCAATAGCATAGACGGCATCTTTTACTGTAAACTTTTTTTGAAAATCAGTCACGTCACAGTCGGCATTTAACAGGCCTTGAATAAAAGACCTTCTATAAAAGCATTTAAAATTTTGAATAACCCCTTGGTCCATGGGTTGAATCAAAGATGTTACGTTAGGTGGGAGCAGAGTAGCAACAATATTTCCAGAAACTAACTCATCTACTGGCGGATGGGCTTTGCAATTGTCCAAAAGAAGGATGGCTTTAGTATCTTCTGGTAGACCAAGGCTTTTGAATGATTCCTTGACCTCAGGCACAAAGTGGTGAAAAAACCAGTCTTTAAAGAGGGCGGCAGTTATCCACGCATTTGATTGAGCATCGTATTGGACAGGCAAGTGTGTAACATTCTTAAAAGCCCTGGGTTTTGCAGATTTACCTATCACAAAAGGGGTCACTCGGTGGTTTCCAGACGCATTAGCACATAGCAAAACGGTTAATCTGTCTTTGTTTTTTTTAAAACCCTTGGCTGCTTTTTCTCCTCCCCCAGCTAGTGTAGATGTTGGTAAACATCGCCACAATAGCCCTGTTTCATCAGCATTGTAAATCTGTTCAGGTGTTAAATCATTATCAGCCACGATTTTCTCAAACTCGTCTTTGTATTTTTCTGCAGAGTTTTGGTTTGCTGAAAGGGTTTCTCCAGTTACATCAAGTCTTCGAATTCCATGCCGAAACTTAAAGTTTCTGAGCCAACCATCAGAATAATTACATTCACTTTCAGCAACTCCTAAATCTTGGCCGAATTTCTTTGCCTTTTCAACAATCATTGGCCCTGTTACCGGCTTTCCTTCAGAACGTACTGCACTAAACCATTTGAACAATACACTATCTAGCTGTTCCAGTTTTGGTTTTTTTAATGTTTTTCTAGAAGCCAATTTTTCAGTTGTTACCGATTGAGAAGCAAACTTCATTAGTTCATCTTTTTGTTTTTTAATGTCATAAATAGTTGATGAGCCAATATTAAACTCATTCATTAAAACATTTCTATTCTCGCCTTTTTCTAGCCGTTTGATGATTTCTAGTTTCTGATTGAGAGTCAGTGTTACGTGTTTTCGTTTCTCTCCTTTTGAACTCGAAGGCTTAGGTTTTGAAAACATGGTCACTGTACAGTTAGAACGAAAATCACTTTTTTTGTAAACAGTTTCAAAAGTTACGTTTACTGCGATATGAAAGGACACAAAACAACAACGCACAAAAAAATGGCGAAGACGCTTCGCGATTGATTAACGGAGCGGCACAGCACCTGAATTTGTTGTGACAGCTGAGACTAGCCGGCCGCTAATTGTTTCCGAACAATACCGAGCGCTTCCGGATGATCTCGAACTACCCCGAAAACTTCCGAATAGCTCTCGAGCGGTTTTATTTCCTTTAAAGACACACTTTTGGAGAAAACCAAAATTTTTACAATTTTCCGGAGCGATGCCGGACTATCGGGCATTCCGGACTGTTGGATGCCGGACTAATGGACTTCTACTGTAGTTCTTTCTTTCTTGAGGAAATTAGTTCTGAAAAAAACCTGTCACTTGTTCTGTCAATGACCATCAATGTAAATCATTTTTGGGAAGCCATATTAGGTGTGCAGTACTATCAGTCTAGTTAACTCTGATTTCATTGAAATGGCTCCACTGCATATTGTAACAATGATAAATGGCAGCTATAAACAAGTTCTTAGCAGTCCTATTTGACAGCTACTAATTCTCTACAACATTGGCAGTCACATTCACTAGACCTGAACTCATGCAATTTTTGATTTAAGGGATATTCAAAGAAAACTATGGATATTTTCTGATTAGCTGTACCCTGAATAAAATGTCACCACTCATTGGCAACTTAATGAATTGAAGAAAAACATTTGTTTGCTGCTCTGTTCATGAATAATAATGAAAGGCTTTTCAAAAGGAAGATGAAATTTTATATTAGAAAAATTCCGTATGGCCAATATTTACATCTTTATAATAAGTGGAAATTGTTCGCTTGCTGTATTTGCCATAAATCCACATGCATTCGGAAGATGTGCGTGATACACACATGCATGAATTGGCATTTGTGTCGTGTATACTCAAAAATGAGCCAAAAACATGCCAATTTTACTGAATATTGAAACTGGGGATGCAGATAACCAAAAAATACCAAATTGTGTTTAAATGATTCCATATAAATTTAGCAGAAGTCAACTCTTGCGATATGTATAGTATCCATATGTCTCTATAGAAGTATTCAGCTGTTGTGTATGAGCATGCTATTTTGCCACAGTCTGAAATGACTTGATACAAGTTCCTCTCCCTCAGTGACTAGAAAATCACTGGTTGGAAATGGCTGATCCCATTGGTCATTTAGCTGTCTCCCTTGCTGAGAACTTTGCCTATGATGCACTGCAAGATATAGACTGATACTATGCCCACAGAAATTAAGGGAAAGCACATTACATATATCTATGCTTTTTCTAGTGTTCAAACTCAAACTCTAAGCTGTGGCAGCCAACTACTACAATAACAGGACAGCTGCATCAAAAAATAAAGGAAGCATATTCAGCATTTCTTATTTCATTTATGAATATTCTGTACTGATATATATACTGATTATATACTGATTTTTATTTGATTAATATACTGATTTCCACCTTAATAGCATTAAATATCTCTTAATAAATTTGGAATTTTTTTTTTCCTCCCACGAAACAAAATTCCATTCCTTCTTAATATTCTGTGGCTGCCAGTTCTCTTGGTAAAACTGGGAGATTTGCATTTTTTATCAGATCTCCCAGTAAATCACCAAATATCCAAGTATTAAGTCTTTACTAAAGAAAATATATCCACTGCAATAAAAAAAAATTATTGAATTAATCAAATTTGAACAGGAAAATTACATTCCCTCACCTCTAGTGATTTTGAGAATAAGTTTTCTTATTAAAATTGATTTCTTCTGAATCGTACATTTTTGTTATATTTTTATTGTTCTCATTAAGTTTTTCACATTAAATTTCATTTGATCTGAGTTGTCTACTGTAGACATTTGTAATTTTTATATGAAGATTCAAGCAATGTTTAATCAGTTAATATTTATGTTTAATTTTATTTTATTCCGATATATGGTGTATTATTAAATTTATCCATATAAGTTCTATATACATTAAATTATTAATTTTATTTTTATCACATTTAAAGTTCTTTAATAAATAAAGTATTATTATTCTGAATTTTCTCAGTATAGCACTTTAAGCAAATTGAAACATGAAATTAATTGAAGAACATAAAATTTAGAATATCTAATTAAATGCTAATGTATTTTACATCAGAAATGTATTACAAGTAGTTCAGCAATATGAAACATACATTTTAAAGTGAGTTAAAACCAGTTTGGAGTAAATTTGAAATAAAGTTGTTGCTCAGTTGAAAACTTGTTTTCTTCCCAAAATATCCTAATTTTTATGATTTCAGGATTGGCAGCTTCGATATTCATATAAAATTTCAACTCTTTCTAATGAATGGTTCTTATTTCATACCATTTTGAAATTTGAACTTTAATTATGATTGCATAGCATCTTTAATGATTATTGAAGTTAATCCATGTTTATATTAATCTATGTAATATTTGTTTGATGTAATCTCTAAATTTTGTGATATAATTAAAAATTAAAAATGTATTACCAAATTATTGTAAGTTAAAAAAATTACTATTTGCTTAATACATTATAGATGCTAACATTTTTAAATGACATCTACACAAAACAAAAATTAAATTTATCATGCAAGCTGGCATGTAACTCATGCAGTTACTTAAATAATTAGTTTTATTTTAAATTTAAAAATTGATTCTGGTATAAAAGATAGAATAAATTATGTACTATGTTAGTGTGAAATATTTTTCATGAAGCAATTTTTTTTTTAAATGTTTTCTACTTTTATGCAGGTCACTGGTGATAATGTTAGTTCCATAACATTGTGTGATTTTAATCATGATTCATTCAATGATGTAATGATTAAACTTTTATTGGATAAGATAAATATATATATATATATTTCCATATATTTAGACATAATTAGAGCTAACTATTTACTTGTTGAATATATTCTCATTTATTCAGTATTTTTGCTTTTGTTTATTACGTTTTATAAATTGTATAGATTATATCCAAAATTTGTGTGTGACTTTTCAATGAAGAACTATTGTTATTTTTTAATACTCATAAAATATAGCCTAAATTTTTTTTAATAATTTCCATGCTATTAGTTTTTGTAATAGTTAATAAACAATATAAAATACTACCCACATTGAATGATTTAAGTAGTTTTAAATTGCTGGAGGGGGTTTTGTGTATTTTAGTTAGAATTATTATTGTTAAAAGCATCTAAATTAATATGATTGAAGTGTAAAAGTATTTTGTTGTGTTTCTTGTACTTGGATATAAAAGCTTAAATACTGTTGTGTAAAAGTCTGAAAATAAATTACTTTTTAAAGCAGAAATTATTTTGTAGCTTTAATAGATTCTAATCTAAATTATGAAACAAGTTTTTTTGTGCGTGCGTGCGTCTTTTCAAGTAAGTGTTACAGCCAAGCCAAAACCATCACCAAAAATATTTAGAAGTTATGTTATTAAACGTGTCTAGTTATACGTTACATTTTAATGAATCCTAAAGAGAATTTTTAAATTGTCATTCATTTTATCCTTTTTAACAACCTTTGAAACTTTTCTATTACAGGACAATATGCACCAACTATTTTTTTTAGAAAGATAAAATTACACTATGGTACTGTCATATTTTGTGTGATTCTTATTTATGTGAACACTCCAGTATAAAGACTGTAACTAGTTTGAACGTATCTTAGCCAAAATTGTTATCTGTTGGACACTGTTAAATGTTATGTACCTTATATAACAGTTCCTTTGATTTTGAAGTATTGTCAATAAAAGTTTTTTAAATATATCAGGATGTTTTAGTTCTTTGTTTATGGGAATAACTAATTTAAGAGACATATTTCTTATGTTTAGAAACATCTTAACATGGTGTTGTGCAGCAACAGAAAAGATGCCAACTTTTAATCCCATTAGCATTGTGTATGTAATTTCTGCAATGTGCATTGTTTTGGCATATATTTATTAGTCATTATGTATGAGTATTTTATTATAATGACTGATTGAATTACAGGGAGTGAAAGAAAATCTGTCTTTAGAAAGAAAGTCTTCTTTAAAACAGCAACAGAATAAAAATTTGGAGCCCTTTTCTCTTATGTTTCACATGAGAAGTGGCACCTTCAAAATTATTCTCTGTGGAGCTCTCTCTGATCACCTGCATTTAATTTTGCCAATATTATAAATGCATTTTTTTAAATGTGTCTTATTAGGATAGAAACAAGTGGTACTTGTATAAAAGATACAACATTCAAGCTGCTTTCTCTTCTTTTTCTTCCATCCCCAAGAAAGTTTTGTTCTGGTTATTTGTGCAGTATTTATGAGCAAAAGTATAATTTTTTTAATTAAAAAAGGGTGTATAAAAATATACTTTGCAATTTCTTCTCAGTTATCTTAATATGAAAAGATGAAACTTTATCTTCATAATAGCTTTGAGGGAGTCAATTTATTTTTCTCCTCCCATTATTAATAATTAAAAATTTAAGTATATTTCTCAAAATTTGATACTTTGTATTAATGAATTACTATATAGATTAACATTGTAATTCACTTTTGTGTAATGATTACATTCATTGTGTTTAAAAAGTTATATTTAAAAATGATTAATGTTTAGAATTATTAACGCTATTCATTATTTATTAATGTTTAAAAGTAGAATATATTTTGTTCAGGTTTGATATGTTATGTATATGTTCATTGCTATAAAGTATATATTATTTATTGCTATAAAGTATATATTATTTATTGCTATAAAGTATAAGATATGTTATGTATATGTTTATCGCTATTAGCAATAACTGTATAATCTGTTTTTAAAAATTGTTAATAATTTGCCTAGTTTACTTATTATACTTTTCTCATGTTTATTTCAATTTCATTTTTTACTTAGTTGATTGTAGGATCTGAAGATTTTGACATTCGTGTTTTCCGAAATGATGTTATAATTGCAGAAATGACAGAGACAGAAGCAGTAACTGGTTTATGTAAAGTAATGGGTCAGCATTTTGGTTATGCACTTGCAAATGGCACTGTTGGTGTTTACAAAGGTGTTGAAAGGTCATGGAGAATAAAGGTATGTTTTAAATGTAATTATGATTATTTATTTATCATAATAAATTATCAAGAAAACCTTAAAAAATAATGATTGTTATTTTTAGTTCAGTTCAAACTTTTTTTTTTAATTTTCTTGACTAAATATGTGTTTTTTTAGTCAAAAAATCAAGCAATGTGTTTGAATAGTTACGATATTGATGGTGATGGAGTACCTGAAATCATAACTGGTTGGAGTAATGGCAAGGTTGGTATTTTTGTTTTATTTTTTTAATGAAAGGTAACAATTACTGTCAGTTTTGCTCTATCTCTTTTCCTTCTCTTTTCATTAATGTTGTAAAATGTGTAATATAATTTTGCCCTGAAGTTCTCTCTTTTTTTTTTCTTTTTTTTCTTTTTGATATTATGAGTAGTAACTTATGTAATTTAATAAATTACTGATTTAAAAAGCAGTAATGTCTAATGTGTAAGAAATGTGTTTTTGAAGAATATGTGAAAATAATAACTCTAAAAATATTTTTTAATTCCTAAACTACATTTGTACACAATGTCTATAATGCATGAGAAGTGCTTATCATAAAGATAATTTCATTACAACTAGTGCAAAAAATTCCCAACTAGTGAGAGTGTAAGGCAGTGGTGTCCAACTGGTGGCTCACAGGCTGTGTACAGTACCCACAATCCTATCTTTAGGTGCTCACCAACACTATCACAGCAATGCCACGACACAGAAACTTTGCTCTAATCCTAATGTAAAAAATTACTATTAAAAAGGTGTAATTACAAGTCATGTACGGTGTTGAATTTGTGTTCACCTGCTAGTGTGTTATCACCTTCACTCTGTCTTGTTTCCATGGTTTTAGGTTTTATTGGCTCAGCAGATTAGGATTAGAGTGTCTGCTTTAACAAAAGCCCTCTTCGTTGCTGGTGCCACTTCATGTATGTGCAAATGATGACTCATTCATCTGGCATGTGGTGGTCAATCATATCACTTATGGCAAGGCCATCAAAGAGAAAGAAAAGCTACCATTTCAACAATGAATGGGAGGAAGAGCTGTTATTTACAAATGTTGGCCAAAAAAATATTTTGTTTGTTACACAGTGCTTCAGTAGTGGTACCAAAGTGATTGAATGTTGAATGTCATCATAAAACTGTTCATAAAGATTTCAGTCGTAAATATCCATTTGTCTGCTTTATGTAGACATAAATTTCAAACAATGAAATCATCTCTAAAAATTCAAACAGTCTTTTTACCCTCAAAAATGAAGCAAAGTATTACACAGAAGCATCATTTATTATACATTATAGTCTTGCATCACATAAAAAGGCATATTCAGATGGTGTCATTATGAAGGAAGCGATGCTGACAATTCCAGAGCGTTTATTTCACAAATCTAAAAGCAAAAATGCAATAATCTCAGCTTTAAAAGCAAAAATGAAATATTCTCAGCTTTGCCACAAAACAGTGTAGTGAACGATATCTATGTACAAATGAGATCTGGCTTGAAAAAATGGTCATATTTTTCCTTACAGTTTGATGAATCCACTGATGTTACTGATGCACAGCAATTTCTGAATGTTTACTGGAATGTTGTTTCCTGATTCCTGCATGAAAAAAGCATTGTTAACTTTGGCAAAACACACTTGAAGGCAAGACATATATGATACAGTTAGAAACTGTATGTAACTGAATGTACCAAGGGGGAAAAACTCTTTGTAATCACAACCGATGGTGTGCTCTCTGTGATCGGGAATAATACTAAATTTATTGGGCTCTGTAGGCAGGGTGACATATTTTGCACATTTAGTTCATACCATTTCATTAAGAAAATCTGGCTGCTAAAAAGCCTAACTTCAATCACATGGACTCTTATTGTATGCATTGTAAATTTGAGGTGAGGGTGGCCTTTGAATCATTGGCTTTTTAAAGCTTCGCTTGATGACCTGGATTATCAAGTATGGTGATATAATTTACCATGCAGAAAGAAGTAGCTGAGTAAAGGTAAAGTTTTCACAAGATTTGGTGGAATGCTATTGGAGATTAGAACTTTTCTCATATCCAGAGACAGTTATGACAAAAAATTGGATGGTATGAAGTGGCTTGCTGACTTGGCATTTTTAGCTGATATCACTGCAAAGCTCAACGACCTAAATATCATATTACAAGGAAAAGGGAAACACATATAAAAAATTATGAGCTCAATATCTGTTTTTGTGACTAAAAATGATTTGTGAAAGAACAGAGTATTGGAGAAAGATTTTCAACATTTACCATCATTTATCCTAATTCTAGACCTGGGATTTATTTTGGGGTAAGATCCACCTAAGCGTATTGAAAACCTTCTGTTACTTAGCTCAGAATTTAAAAGAATATTTCATGACATTTTCTATGGAGCTCATTTTATTGTTCATAAAATAGCCTTTCTTAGAATTAGACATAACAAAAGTGACTTTGTTGATAGAAAAATGTTTTGTTATTAATAATTTGGAGGCTGAATTTGAGATAATTACCCTGCATATTAATATAACACTCAAAAGCACAGAAAATAAGAGTGATGAAAGTTTAAACTAATGGATTCTATTAAATAATACAAAAACATGCATAGATGTGCACGAACAGTGAAAGCATTTTGGGGTCTGCATACCTCTGTGAGCAGACTTCTTTGCGTCTTAAAGTAATAAAAAGCAAGTACAGAAATATATTGCCTGTCAGACATGTTAATAACCAAATATCTCATTAATAGCAAGTTAATGAATTAGTGCAGTACTGACTTAATGAGATATTTGACAATTTAACAGTTACAGTTTCTTGTATTGGTAATTAATTTAATAGTGTGTGCTTTTCTTTATTTTTTAATTTGAAATAAAATTAGTTTCAACATCCACTAGTGTTTTATTAGTGGATTTTTCTTCAGTTCTTTGGCAAATTATATGTTCCTTATAATTTGGAAACACAGAATCATCCAATAAAATTTCATATTTCATGGAACTGTTATTTTTCAAACATAAAACACTGGGTGCTTGTGAGGCCTGATAGAACTTTAAATTTTAAAGCAAAACTGGTTGGATGCCACTGGTGTAAGTACTGAAAATTCTTAAGAATTAGTTTACTGCTTTTATACATGGTAAAGAAGTTCTTAAGCAGGGATGAATTATCTAAATACCTATCAAAATTGAATTTTAATAATTGGTTCACCAAACTGAAAATTAAAAAAAATTTCCAAACCAGTAGAATGCCACTGTTGTATTAAATCATTTTTCATTATATTGATTACTTCCATTTTCTTAAGGAGACAGAGATAGGGCATTTTAAATGTTGAAATTTATTAAAATAAATAAATAAACATTTTAAAACTACTCTGCTGTTATTTATGCAGATAAAGAAGCATTTTTGAGTTTATTAGCCCAGAGCGCATAAGTCCAGGAAGGCTATTAATTTCATTTTGGCATTTTGCATTAAAAACTTTAAAAGGCTGTATCACATTTCAAATTGTTGCCGCCAAATATTGCCTTGTATTATATTTAAAGAAATTAAATAATAAAGAATCTGCATAAATGTATGTATGTTTATCGCATTGTGATAAAAAAAAAGGTATCTAGAGCCATCAAATTTTGAATAACATAATCCTCCATTCAAATATGGGCATCTGGAAGCCCAAATTTGGAATATATTTTATTATCTATTTCATATTTTGTAAAACTTTAATGAATTTTTGATTAACAAACTCAATGATTTCTTAGTTTAAGTGTGAAGAACATGATATTCAATAAATAAATGTAACACATAAAATGTTAAAAAAAAAGTGCCTCTGAAAGTAATATAAAATCTGAAAGCTTTTTTAATCTTTTATATAATTTTAATTTTGTTATGAAATTAGCATCATATCTATCAGCAACCTTTACTACAATGGTAATAAATTGTTAATGTTTGTAATCCTAATATTTCATTTTTGATATAAGGTAGATTCTTTTATCTAGATTGATGCTCGCAATGTTCAATCTGGAGAAGTTGTTTTTAAAGATAACCTTTCTCATTGCATTGCTGGAATTGTAAAAGGTGATTATCGTTTATCAGGCAAAGAAGAGTTAATCTTTTGTGCTACAGATGGAGAAGGTGAGAAATATTTTTATAATTAGTTTAGAAATGTATTCATTTCATAAAGCTTAAATGCATTATTTTTTCTATAGAATAATAAGCTGATTTCTTCCTTGTGAAGAAAAAGGAAAGATAGAAAATTCTGGTAAAAGTTTAAATGTTTCAGGAGTATAAGATATGAAAGTATCTGTATTAAAAAAAAATTTTGAGTCTGTCACAACAAGTGAAACATTTTTTATTAGAATTTAAGAATTTTGCTTTTATGAATGTTAGTTTAAATGCTACATAAGGGAATGCATTATATTTGTCTGTGTACTCTGAGAATTCAAAACTTTTTAAATCAGTTAATGTTATTTCATAAAAGCCAAAATAGTCATTCTCTTTTAAAGGGGGAAAAATATGTTAAATGTAGAACTTGATGCATTTTAAGAGGCGGTATAGTTTTGTTCAACAAGTGCAACAATTATTTGCTCCATGTAAAGGAATTCCATTTCATTTGTTGAAATTGGAGAAATTATTATTTCTGTAATTAATGCCAGAAAAAGAAAACAAAATCTTAAATTTTGCCATTTATGAAGTAGAAATTGGACTTAAATAATTTATGCCAAATTTCAGTGAAAATCTGAGATCTTTTCTATAAAATCAGGAAAATTTAAGTGTTGCTCAAACAATATATTGCAGTTTTGTTGGCCATATTCAGCTGATCATATTATGTTGTGCATGCATATATAAACCGAAGAGCCATTACTTTATGACCACACTGTTAATAGAAAGTAGGAACACCTTTAGCCCTCAAAACTGTGACATTGACATTGACTAGGTGCTGATATGTAGTGTGAGGTATCTGGTACCAAGTGCTCGCCAACTTGTCCTGTAATTCCCACACATTGCGAGGGGGTAGCATGGAAGCACAAATTTGGTTTTCCAGATGGGACCGCTAATGCTCTATTGGATTAATGTCAGGTGAATTTGGAGGCTAAGACATGACTTGAAAATCACTGGTATGTTCCTTGAACCACCCAATGATGATTCAACCCTTGCGACAAGGTCTTGTTGGAAAACACCATCTCCCACTGGAAATATTGTTGTCATGAATGTACGAACCTGGTCTGCGACAATGTTCACGTAGTGCATAGACATCAGGGATTGTTCTATGGGGATTATGGGCCCTAATGTGTTCCATGAGAATATTTCCCACACCATAATACTTCCGCCACCGGCTTGTCTCCATCTAATTATGCATTCAGGAGCCAGGGTTTTATTTGGAAATCAGCATATTAGCACACACCCATCGATGTGATAGACCAGAAAATGTGATTTGTTGTACCATGCAACTTTCTTCCATTCTTCTAATGTTCAATTCTGATGTTTCTGGACCCATTGCAGGCACAGCTGGCAATAACGTGCCATCAGTGCACGGACATCCTTCAGCCTTTGAGCAATTTACGCTGCACATTATGTTGAGAAACACTGTTTGGGTCACCACGGTTGAAGCTGATTGTGATTTCGGATGTTGTAACTCTTTGGTCACGGCAAAAATGCTTAACAACCTTCGCTTCCCTTTGGAATCAGTGCGCCATTGACGACATACTGTTGGCCGGCAACTTGTCGTTTCACCATCCGTATACCACTTTCGATATGTGCTCACAACAACTGCACTTGAACAGACCACTAAATGCTCCATTTCTGATATTGATGTCCTCAGTCGCCGAGCCATAATGATTTGACCTTTATTGAAGTCTGATAAATAAGCTGCTTTTTCCATTATGTTGCTAATCGCACTATGTTTGGAAAGACAATGCATAGCCGCTTTATATACTCCAACATCAGTCGCTCACTCTCAGTGGTTTTGTTCTTGGGCAAGCTCATTGTTATAGATCAGGGGTGGCCAAACTTCACTATGACAGGATCTACATGGTAGATTTTAAGGAATTTCGAGAGCCGCAGCTTCATTTTCCAAGAGCTGCAAATCCATATTTATATTTTAAAATAATGAGTGTTTGAAGTAAATTAATGAGAACTTGCATTTTTATACAATTACTATGTCTGCAGAAAAACGTGAAACTTTATTTTTCCTACTTCGTGTTCAGAAACAACAACTTATAAACTGACAAATTATAAATTTGAGACTACTGTACAATGTATTTGAGTATTATTCTTTTAGTTAAAAAACAAGTATTTTCATTTGGTTTCCTTTATTCCTCTCCGTTTATAACTATTGTTTGTTTCTATTAGAAGTGAACTGAAGTCAAAAGAATACATATTGGTCTTTAGAAATACATATTGTAAAACGCTTCTCATTTGAATGAATAAATCTCTCATTTAAAAACACAAATTGAGTAATTTTCTTAAATTTTGACTCCTATTTTTTTAGAAAACATTAAATAAGTGATGCAGGACAGCGCACGAAACAGAGAAACTGTGATTCAGAGGGGGGGAATTTTAGAATAAGCTATTAACTTTCTTAGGCTTTTGTGTAAAAATTAATAATTTTATTTTCTCACAAACTTAACGTGGTTTTTAGAGATTCAACCAAGTTTTTTTAAGGTTGAGGTTCTTGAGTTTTATTGATGCCCAGTATAGTAAAATTCACTAAAAAGGAAAATAACTACAATTTCAATGGTATTGGAATCATCATTTTTATTCATGACAGCCGTGAGTGCTGCACTGTTTCAGTACAATTTCCAACGAAATTTGCCAGAATTTTTACGCAACATTGAGAATTTTTGGAATTATCTCTGGAACTGTTTCAATAATTTTAGACATAGACAACCTACTACTAATAAATGTAGCAACTTTTGTTAGGATTTTTAAATATTGCTTTGGTCACATAGTCCATCTGTATACAAGTCAAATTCTTCAGTAATGGCTTTGAATTTTGAGCTGGTTTTCATACACAGCCAAATCAAAATTAACGATACTGAAAGAAAAGGTACATATGATTACTGCAGTGACTTTATTTCACAAGATGTAAATTGAAAGTTCAGCTCTCCAGATTTCTATGGACATGTATAAATGTTCAATATGAAGGCTCTTTGTAGTATGGCAGACATCTACATGATCATTAATTTCACGAGTTCTTGCCACTAAAGTGTGCGGATCCATCTTATTCTAACTGTTAATTGCTAGACCCATAAAGATAGTCTGGTGGCTTATCATTTCTTTTCCAAGTAAAATAACTCCAATTCAATAGTATAAAACAAACCTTCTTTTCTAATTGTCAGAGTAACAGTTATATAGCTTATAAATCAGAAACTACAGCTCAAATAAAATTAAGATATTAATTTATAAAACAAAGTAATTCTTTAAGCTTTGATTCAGGCCCTCAAACTTTCACTAACAGTTACAGCTAACAAAGTAGAGATGAAATAAGTACTATAGTTGCTAAGAGAAGTAATAGTGAGATGTAAGCTATAGATGCCAAAAGATTTCTGTTAAGAACTCTGTGCTTAATACGTGAACTAATGTGGATACTGGTGAGAACCAATGAAACTAGAAATGAAAATAAAGGCAAAATAGTAAGGTAACCTGTTAATAAATGTAAAACTCCCTACAAGAGATAACTTAGCTTGATAATTTGAGCTGTCTGCCTCACCTGACTACTGCTTTACTTGTATTGTTGAGAAGTAGGTATAAGGAAACCTTCCATTTCAAGCATTCCCAAAGAATAAATTACGAGCTTCTGCAAAGAAGAAAGGTCTAAACACATCACATTTTGTAAAGGCACAGAAAGTAATTTATCTTCAGAGAATTATGCATATGTTTCTTATGTAACTAGCGAGTTTTCCATGACCTATATATCAAACTATACTTGCTCAGTTTGCCACATGAAATGTGCTTTCATTACCGATCATGAGTCTGCCTGTGAAATCATACACTTGCAGATCTATGCTAAACTTGACCCATTTGACTTATAGGTAGATTTTAATGCCCATGCTTTCTCAGATTTGTAACACTTGGACTACAAAAGCTTCTGCAACACACGCCATAATTTTGCTTCCCTGTCTGTTAGCATGATGCATGGACTTGTTGAGGATTCATGGCTAAATCATATGAATATTTTCTTCCATTCCATTATTGAGTCAGCTTGGTTGTTGACCTGAATAAATGTCAGAATATTTGTGCTTCTTTCTCTCACAAGCAACCCCTGTCATTAAAACACTTCATCTTCTTGCTGACATCGGGATAGTGAGGTGCTTTTTTAGAAATTTTGGTTAAAAGGGTAAAAGGGTTTTGGTTAAATTTTGGTTAATTGTCAAATGAAAGTTAGAGAGTTAACTTTTTGTTTCATTTTATTTGTAAAATAAATTTATTATAGGGATCATAAATATGGTTTCATATATTCATCTTGAATTACCTCATATAATTGTCAAATTATATCGAGAAAGTGAACATCAAGATTCAAGTGTTTACTTATGTTAAAGTTTACCTGTGCTGAAGTTTTTCAGTATTCTAATAATAAATACAGACCTAAACAAGGAGAAGGACATCGAATGTAATTAAGTATCTTGCAGTTCACTGATGCTGCATACTAGCTGAAGAATGAAGGGTTCTGACATTTGCACAGAAAACACACATTTTTTAGTCCAAAGGGATTAAGTCCCGAAGGACTATTACTTTCATTTTGCGATTTTGCGTCGGAAACACAAAAACGGCGTATCACTTTTCAAATTGTTGCCACTAAATGTTATTGCTCTGCATTAAATTTTAAAAAATGAAAAATCTGCATAAATGTATGCATTTTTTTATGATTATTTTTTTTTTTTTTTTTGACGTAGCTTTCTCTTCAAAAATCGTCTGCGTGCGTTGCACGGGAAAATAAAAAGGAATTTTAATTACAGTTCTAAATAAATAGCCAAATAAATGTGAAATTCGTAACAATATTCTCTAAAACTTTAACGAATTTTTCATTAACAAACTCAAAGATTTCAAAGCCAGCAATACCAACGTTGTACAGAAAAACATTTTTATCTCCAGCGCGTGAGAGCGTGTACCGAAATTTCTAAAGATATGCTCAATTTAAAATTATTTTGCGATATTGCTGTTGAACTGAATTTTATGGTTTAAGTGCGAAGAACATGGTATTTAACAAATAAAGGTAACACACAAAATGTTAAATAAACGTCCCTTTGGATGTAATTTAAAATCTGAAACATTTCAGATTTTTTTTATTTAATTTTTTTATTATTTTCATACTTATTTTCTCTTATGTAGCTTTCATAAATTAGGCTATATCTTTTAGTGTAAGCATGTTTGATGGTAGATCAGCTAGCTGTGGATTTCATATTTGATGGTTTGAATTGCAGATTTGATGACAGTGCCATCAAATCTTCCATTCAGTTTTGATAAATGCTCTCTGCATTTCTTATAGAAAATTCTATATTAATCTTTTAAAGGCTAAAGAGGTTGCATAAATTTTTGTTATTTGAAACAAGTTCTGAGGCAGAAGTAAATGTGTCTGCTTAAGTTCCCTACAAAACAGCATTTTAAAGGGGGAATTCTTTGAAATGGAATCTATACGCATACAGGGATACTTCATAAAAATGAAATAGCATAGTTCAGAATGAAACATATATGGGGCTAAAATCCACCAGAATTTCACAGTACATTACGTAAGATTTTAGTGATCAGAGAGTGGAGAGAAGTACAACATTCCTTTGGGCTACTAAGTTTTTATGAAGCACATGACAAGCATACAAGTTAATTCAAGTTTAAGAAGATAAAAAATGTCAACTGATTAAAGAATTGTAGTGCAGGAACTAGAACCAAGACAACCAGTTCTGCTACACTGGATGGCAGAATGAAAAAACAAAGTTTTAGAAACACTGAGTGGCAGAGAGCATAGCACTGACTCCAATCTATTGTGAAATTTGTGAAAGTCTAAAAGCAAGAATAAGTTCAAGCAACATGCAAGAAAAGATCATGAGCTAAGGCACTTTTACTATTATCAGTATTTTGGGAAAAAAAAAAGAACTTAATGTGCAGTTGGTGACTCATTTCTTGATGCAGCATTATTGAAATGAAGATCTGATGATAAAGGTGAAAAATTTTTATTGCGAATAATTTATGTAAACTGAATTAAAAATTTTGACCAGGATTGAAATTGTTGTTAATTCAGTGGAGTTCATTCTCTCTGCGACTCCCAAAATTTAAACATGCTCAACTGTTGGTTATGTAAATGATGATCTCTGCTTAAGATATCAAGGCATTATTGCGAAAGATGCGAAATGTGAAAAAATATGTTTCATGTGTAAAACATGTCACTGTAGCATTTAGTTTAAGTGGTTACAAAAAATGTGAAACACATTGCATAAACATGACCTAAAATCAAGGATTAGGAATTAACTTCGAAGGGCACTTGTAAAAGGACTAACTACAAAATCCCCAAATTTCAAATTCTTCCCCAAATAAAAACAACCCTTACATGAACAGTGATTTTTCTCCTGAGAAGCTGTTTTTTCAATAGTTACCAAGCTATTCAAAGACTTAATAAAACTAGTGTCCTGCAAGAAATAGCAAATTTTCCAATACAGTGGAGCAAGACTTTCACTGTGAAACAAGAGGTTTGCAGAGAAAGAATGTAAGCAGGAACTGCCTGAGATAAAATTAACCTGAGAAAAGAAATTAGAGAGCATTACTTTTAAATTGCCCTTTGTATTGTATATTTGATGCTATCTCTATGGCCATTATCTGCTCTAAGAATGCATGGCTGTGATAGTAGATGGCAGAAATGGAGCTATTTGCAAATTTGTTTGTTATTCTGACGATAAATTTGCAGAGGACATTTTGAAATCGATTAAATTTATACGAGCGTAGTATAATTTAGGAAATCTATTTAGTAAAGAAACGCATCATTGCATGCTTTTTATTTCAAAATTAAGCTACTGTTTGTTGACAGCAAGTCACATTTAATGGTCAAAGAGCCGCAAGGTCGCGAGCCGCAGTTGAAAGGTTCAGAGAGCTGCATGCGGCTCGTGAACCGCAGTTTGGCCATGCCTGTTATAGATGGAGAGTGGTCATAGTGTAATGGCATACACTGAATAGTAACTTTTAAGTTTATATATATATATAATATATATAAACATAACTTAAAACTTGATATATTTATATCAAGTTTTAAGTTTATATATATATAATATATATAAACTTAAAGCATCTACAGTTAAAATTAAATTGGAATCAAAGCAGGGCAATTCATCATCAATATTAATAATTGCAACCGTGGATAAGAGGTTTAACGTGGTACCTAAAAATATCAAAATTTAAGAATTCATCAGTAGAACAAACTTGAAAACTAAAAATGCAAAAAGAAAAAAATATGCAAAATTACAAAAATATAAGAATTAATTTCCCTTTACTGAAACTCTAATTCAGAATTCATCAGGAGAAAAATGAATTAAAGTTTCATAAAAGTCAATTAATATGTTTCGTTCTTCTGGTACATTTGAGATCAAAAACCGAAAAAAGATTCAATTAAATTTTCATTAAAGACATTAAAATTAATTTAAAACCAAAAAATCAAATCTCAGATGTATCCAGAATTTTCCCAATGTGCCCTATGTAAATCAGATATTCAATGTATTTCCTATGTAAATCCAACAGTCAAAAGCAATTACAGAATAAAGAGCAAAACAAATATACTTTAAATCAAATTGTTATTTAAACAACACTCAAAAATTGGGTGGTCCCCGATTTAATACTTTTAATACCAAGAAAATGAAAACTTTTCAGAAGAGATTTCTATAAATAATATAAAATCTAATCTGAGCCTTAAACAGCTAAAAACTGATAACCTATTCAAAACAAAAATTGAACAAAATGTAAACTTATTGAATTCTAAAGATGATCATCTTTTTCCAAACTGTGTTCCTTGCAAAAGGAAGTTGAATTCAAGGATACTCAGGAGAAGCAAAAATTTTGTACTTCTTGGAACTACAAGTAATTTAGTAAGTAAAATTTTTGTAAGTAAAAGAGAAGAGTAAAAGAAGAGAAGTAAAAATTTTGTACTTGTAATTTTTACTTCTCCCAAGTAACCTCGAATTCAACTTTCTTTTGCAAGGAACACAGTTTGGAAAAATATGGTCGTCTTTAGATTTCAGTAAGTTTACATTTTGTTCAATTTTGTTTCGAATAGGTTTTCAGTGTTTAGCTGTTTAAGGCTCAGATTAGATTTTATATTATTTATAGAAATCTTTTCTGAAAAGTTTTCGTTTGCTTGGGATTAAAAGTATAGGATTGCATAATTGAGGACAATCCAATTTTTGAGTGTTTGTTTAAATGGCAATTTGATTTAAAGTATATTTGTTTTGCTCTTTAATTTGTAATTGCTTTTGAATGTTGGATTTACATATAATGTTATTTGACCAATCTGTTTCTTTTTTTTTTTCTTTTCTGTTCTTTTTTTTTTTTTTTTTTTTTTTTTTTTTTTTTTTTTTTTTTTTTTATATATTTTTTTTTTTTTTTTTTTTTTTTTTTTTTTTTTTTTTTTTTTTTTTTTTTTTTTTTTGAGTCAATTTGGCATAATGTAATATTTTATTCTTTTTTTCCAAGTGTTATGAGTGAGTATTACATTTGAGATTCAATTTTTTGATCTCAAATGAATTTTAATGTCTTTAATGAAAATTTAACTGAATCTTTTTACGGTTTTTGAGATTAAATGTACCAGAAGAACAAAACATAGTAATCAACTTTTATGAAACTTTAATCCATTTTACCCTGATGAGTTCTGAATTAGAGTTTCAATAAAAGGAAAATAATTTTTATAATTTTGTATATTTTTTCCTTTTTGCATTTTTATTTTTCAAGTTTGTTCTACTGATGAATTCTTATTTTAATTTTGATATGATTAGATACAGTGTTAAACCTCTTATCTATGGTTGCAATTATTAATATTGTTTAGGAATTGCCTTGCTTTGATTCCAATTTACTTTTAACTTTAGATGCATTAAGTTTAATTTACTTCAATCCTGCAGCTATAGTGCAGGACTGGTTAAAAATGTTTTTTTTTTTTTTCTAATTTTTATCTAATACTGTGTTTCTTTATAATATATATATGCTTTTGGGGGAGGATTAGGATACCGTAATTTTGAAAATAATCCACTGCTTGCTATTCTACAGAAAACAGTTTCCAAATTTTGATCATTTCTTTCAAAATGCAAGAAAAATTACAACAAAGACAGTTAATTTATGCCCTGTTCATAAAAACAAAAGATAGCTTATTGAGAATTAATCAGTAAAATGTAAGTGCAAGTGCTATGAATGTGTTGTTACATGGCACTTATCCAGGATTTATGCTAAATTATACTGTTTGGCAACAGTTTGAAGGTCAAAGGGATAGCACATAAGTAACAAAGTTTTTCTTCCATTTTCAGAGTTATACTTGCAAGTTTATTTTCTAAATAACTGTAGAATAAGAGTGATGAAATGAATAAAAATTTACTCAGGGAAGAATATTTTATGTAACCATTCCATCATTTATATGTATTCTGTATGCATTTTCTTGTTATAAAATAAAAAGATAATATTTAAATAAAATAAAATATAATAAAAATTAAAAGTTACCATGCTGCCCTCTATTAACAGTATGAGAAATTAATATTTTTTCGTACTTTCTGTTATCAGGACTAGATTCAAAAATGCTTGTACAAATGTATGTATGTACACACACACACACTCACATACATGTGTGCATACATTTGGGGGGGGAGTTGGTCACTGCTATGGGAGTGACAGTCAAGTTACCCGGTCGGCACTAAATTCCCGGAAGCGCAGGGAGGTCACATGGTCATGATTTTATGTGTAAGCCAATGTCACAATGAAGCTCTGCCCAGCATCAGTAACAACTTCAGTCAATGTAAACATGGTTCACAACTTCGATTCGTAAGTCGTGAAATAAGACCTTGTCAATATCTGTGAATATGTATGTCTGAACGATTTTAAGCATTCTACAACTGTATTCCTTGGTTATGTTTCTCTGTATAAAAAAGCAGAAGAATAATTAGTGATGATTTCTTAGATTGGTTTAATATAGAAAATATAGTATACTTAAAAAAAAAAATCTTCAGTAAGATGTTCTAGTATCAGATATTTTTAACCTTATTTTTACTTGATACGACTGCTGTCTCAAGTTCACTGATGAAGCCAAAATTAACCTATAAATTTTCTCTTTCAGAGAATATTCAGAATAAAAGTGGGATTATGGTAGCTTCACAATAAGGTTAATAATTTAATTCACAATGAAACTATGCTTTAATAAAAGCATATTAACAATAAATAAATCCACAGTGTTATCTGTTATTTTATCAGACCTCAAGAATAGATCTAAGATTTTGAAAATGCCAACCAAC
This sequence comes from Stegodyphus mimosarum, assembly GCA_000611955.2. Taxonomy (NCBI): domain Eukaryota; kingdom Metazoa; phylum Arthropoda; class Arachnida; order Araneae; family Eresidae; genus Stegodyphus; species Stegodyphus mimosarum. Next base: position 182,075 of record KK114480.1, read on the forward strand.
TGCATTTCCATATATTTGCTATTTTTTTCTCATATCACATCATCCATCATCATCTGCAAACTTGTGAATAAAATTTATATAGTTACTACTAAAATACCTGTGTGTTTTATTGGATTTATGATGCTTGTATAATAACCGATAATTGTCATGCCACCACTGATACTTGTGGATAAATATCTGACTCTTTTAACTGTTTATAATGATATCAACACCGTTTGAAACTAATTTCTTTGCTAAAGGCAAACTGGGATTTTTTTTTTTTTTTTTTTTTTTTTTTTTTTATTCAAAATCAATTTAGTTTTATGGAAAATACAGGCCTTTTTTCTTTTTAACCTAATTTTAAATATTTTAGTTTCTTTGCCAATTCACTAAAGTTTAAAAAAGAAAAAAAGTAGACAGTTTCTATTTTCTGACTTCACAAATCCAACAGATACATAAATCAGAAATTACATAAAAAATTACAGTTTTTTATTGCAAGCTGAAATTAGGTGCATTTGAGTAAAAATTTTATTATATGATGCAATTAAAAAATAAAGTGAGCAAAATTTCAGGCAGACATCTTGTAAATACTGTTTGCATCATTATCATGTTTGTTAAACAAGAAGTTCACAAGTGTTAAAAAAGTCAAGAACAATGTTCATATTAATATTTGTGTGCTCATTTTTTCTCTAATAAGTACCTTTTTAAAATGTCAGTGTACTTTCATCATTCACCTTAATAATATGAATGAAACTGAAGCAATTAATAAATATCAGATTGATAGAAAATTAACAAGTCTGACAAAAGGGACAGGTTAACCGATAAGCATTTACAACCTGAGATAAAGATTGTTTCCAATAATATTTCTCGAAGGCTACAAATGTTATCAAACTTGAATGCCATCAGGTGCCGAGCTATAGCAAAAAATAGAGAATTGTATAATTACTTGCATACACTTGTAATTATTTTTCTGCATGTGCCAATAAAAAATTTAATGCATAAAGGAAAGAGAATAAGTTTTTGGTATTTGTTCTTAATTTTTTTTTTCCTACTGGGGAAGTTTTCTTTGAAAATTTGCTAAGATTTTATTTTTAGTAATTTTATGTTAGAAGTAAGTCATTTAATGGTTAATTCAAAATATAAGAATTATTTGAAGTAAATGTCAATCCAAAAGTTTAGTTGCTAGTGCATTTGAATTATGAAATGTAACCAACAGAAATTTGTTACAGATGGGAAATAAGTGGAAAAAATTAGAATTTTTTCCTTTGTGATTTTAATTATTATTATGTGTTTATGCATGTTTTTATAACTATTTACAAAGTGAAATTTTTACGAAGTTAAAATTTAGTTAGTTATTTGAAATTTTGAGAAAAAAAAAATCTAGCTCCCAGCTACTTTCAGATCATGAATGTGGTTCACCAGCTGCTTGCTGGTCATGCATGCAATTTGATTTTGAGACCATTGGTCCAAGCCATTATAAATACATCTTATTTCTATCAGATCAAGCTATGATTTCCTGTCCCATATGTTAATTTCACCTTTTTAATAACTGTATATTTTCTAAGAAAGATCTTGAAGATTTAGATGTTGTATAGAACTGTATTAATATATTTGAAATATTTTTGGATCTGAAGTATCAATAAATTATCTATGTGAAACAATTTTTTTTAATATGTTGTAGTTAGAGGTTATGAAGCTACATCAGCTGAGATGCGTCATCATATGCTTGATGCTAACTTTGAACAAGAGACTATTAGAGACCTGGCCCAAAAAAAGCAGGTTTGTTACATTCATTGATCAGAAACATTAATAATATCATTTCAGCAGTAATCAGAAATATTAATAATAGAAAGCATATGGTAACACAGTAAAAACTTGGGAAATGCAAAATGCTGAACTCATAAAAATTCCGAGTAGTCGAATGCATAAAAATTGAAATTCATGGTAGAAAAGCAAAATAAATGAAAAAGAAATTCCTGTTAAAAAATTATGTCCACTTTATCAAAAGTCTACTTTTTAAAAATTATTAAGGTTAATCTCTTTTTTAAAATTATTAAGATCTAAATATACATTTATAAACATGAAAGGCAACATAATCCCATTGACCATGAAAGCTGACTGAAACTTCATCAAACTTGCATCAGCCATACGAGAAGAAGTTTGAACAAACTACTCTGTATTTAGTTAGATAATCAATAGATAAAGATATAACATATAAAAACTTAAATCGCTTATCCTGATTTTTTTTTCACATTTCATCACCATTGTTTATTTGTTTAATTACATAATCATGCCCATTAATGCAAATTTTCTTAATACCAGGGATCTTGTTTGAAAAAGTTTTCCAGGATCCTGTGTGTATTCCTTTGGTTGCTGCTGCATGAAAGGCAGGTCTCAAATTTTAATTATTTTTTCAAAATATGAAAGACAGATAAGTATCAATTAGCTGAGATACTTTTTTTACAGAAACTAAACCAGCTTACTGAGAATTAATTGGGTTTACATAAAAGCATCAAGAAGATCTTGTTATTGTTAGCAATGCGATGCTGATCCATTATCGGCGTGAAGTCACACCATCTGATGACAGTTTTTCTTTGTTGAAAAGGGTTAGACAGGAAAGATCAAGGGTGAGGAATATCCTGTTCCAAGGAGGAATCCTTAGAATAGTACAATGAATACTGCAACAGTGTGTGTGGGGGGGACACACATTGTTTCAGAAGATATTGATATGGACATAATCTTCTGAAAGATGGCCATATAATTATATTCACATTTTAAACGTTATAAGTGGTATTCTGAATAGTACTTGTATATGTGCTTTTTGATATCTTTACAAATATGTCATTAGCATAATTTTTATTGAAAAATTCTAAAATATTCTGGTTATGTGAATGTTAGATAGTTAGCTTTCACTGTAAATGAAAATTTGCAACAGTCCTTTCTGGTTATCCTCATTCTTAGTTTTAACGTTCAATATCACTGTATTTTTTTTAAGTATATACGCAACAATAGGCAGCCAATGCATGTATGTTTGAATATCTAATCTGTTTCACTGAATTTATTTTATGAAAGATACGCTTTGACATATTTAAAAGAATTAACTCTTTAGATTAAATTTTGGAAGCCATGACTGAAGAGCATTTATTTTTTTACTCTAAAATTGTAAATATTAACCATCTAGATTGTTCTCCCTCTCCCTTTTAAAATTTCTTGATTCTTATTTAAATGCTTCTTTTTTTATTTATAATGAACAGAGCAGTACATACGAGCAATAAAGGTAGCCAAGCAAATGTTTTTTACTGGTTCATAACTCGTCAACTTTTTGTAGGAGTTTAGTAATCAAAAGGTACTTTTGCATATTATTAATTGGTATAAATCACAGCTAAAAAACTAAATACATTTTGAGAAATCAGGTTTATCAAAACATGTCCAACCAACCTTAAATTAGTTCAATTTGTACCTTATTAAATATTTTCTGATTACCCACACCCCAATGAAAATATTGCAGATGTGTTAACGACTTAGGAAAGCATTTGCAAACTTCTTGGCAACTTGAGAGACAAACATCTGTTTGAGTATCTTTATGCTTATTTCAGTGATGCATCCAATATAGCCTATTTTTTAATTTTTCTTTTATGATAGAAGACATGGACTTCTCAGAGGTAATTGAACCAATCAGTAGTTGTGTTTGGTGATAAACCCAGCTCGAATTTCACTGGCATATATTCCTTTGTCCAACACTAAATAAAACAAAAAGGTGTTGCAAGTGAGAGAGGCTATTTTCAAACCACTTTTTGATTTGCATAATATCTAATACATAGCTTGCAATTTTCACATTACATTTTATAAAATTTGGTCATTTAAAAGGTACAGCTTCATAGAATGCAAATTTTTGCATTCTTTATTTTTGAACAAAATGGTGTATTTCTGAAAATATGAAATTGTTTTCTTTTCATCAGCTGGTAAACTCTGCAGTCCTAATATGATTCGTTATGACAAAAACAAATGTACCATATGAAGGGGAAAAAAACTAAGAAAAAAAAATAACCATTCAATTTCTAAAGTGCAAATCCACTTGTATGTTGATATGCATGTGTTGTACCTTGTACCTTGGGTGTTATACAAGTACTTCTTGGCAACATGGTACATTGTCTCATGATTTTTCAATAGAAGGTGTTGATAATCAGAAAGTAGCTTTGTTTCTTATAATTTTTTCCCTATTAAGACTTTATAATTTGCATTTATATTAATACTTATCATAAATATAAACTATTCAAACTGTGTCTTAGTTATTAATTCTTTGATCTCAGACATTGCTTTTGGAATTGAGAAATTATGAAGAAAATGCTAGAATTGGAAGTGGTAATTTAAAAACAGCAGGACGAGCAAGCCAACATCATGATGAGTATGGCATAATTCCGGTATATTATTTATTTAATTTAGTTAAAATTTGCATTCTAAAGAAATGTTTTTAATACTTTTTTTAATAAACATAAGTTATTTTAAACAAAAAAATATTATAATTTACTGCACAATGTTTAAATTTCTTTGCTTTAATTTGTAGTTGGCATTAACTGTCATTAAAAAAAATGAAATTGTTAAGGAACTTTCATTTTAACTCTCAGTTTTAATTTTTGATGTAATTATAAATTTTAATTGAGATTGAATTCTTTTAATTTTAAATGTAATAAATTCTTTTTAAGCCTGCAACATTATTTCTCCTTGTAATAAGCTTCTGTAGTTCTAAATTTAATAAATTCTTTTTAAGGCTACAACACAGCTGAAAACAGGACTTACCATTAATCTTGGATCGGAAAAAATTGGGGTAAGTTGTTTATGAAATGCAAAAAAAGTGATTATATTGAAAATTTACAGTTATGTTGAAAAATATTTTTCAGCGAAATTTACTTTTAATATTTAAGTATTTTATTAGGGGCTTCAAGGCCATTTTTTAGAGTAGAAACTGATCAGTATTTTGTAATATATAAAAACTGTTTTTATTGATTAATAATTACAATTATTAAATAATTTATGAAATATTTATATAAGTTTTAAAAAATGTTTTAACATGATGTTTTAACAAAAAATACTATTTTCTGTAATTTAACAAGTACTTCTTCATTTATGTGCATAATCACTAAAATCTATTAAATTATTTTGTAAGAATTGCCAGCATTTATAATTTTTAAAAACATTTTATTGTGACTGCTGAGGAGATGCATTTTGATAACAATACTATTAGATTTTCTGAATTGCATTTTAAATTGTTGTTGAAAATTTTGTGTCTTTTTGTTCCAGTTTTCTTTAACTTTTAATTGAAGTAAAAAATGTTCACTAACATTTTTTTTAATACCAAAGCCTCATATTGAAGTTTCATTGGAGACTACAAATAATACTATTATACGAGCAGTTCTTATCTTTGCTGAGGGAATATTTGATGGAGAATCCCATGTTATGTAGGTATCATTTTCTAGCATAATTCTGTATTTCACATGATTTTTTTGTATAATACAACAAACTCTGTATTTCCCGAACATATGCCAAGAGAGTTTTTCTTCAAAAATAACCCAAAATTCAAAACCCGTATATAAACCCCCCCCCCAAAAAAAATACTTCTGTAATGTTCAACATGTCAACAGGAGTAAAATGTTGCCAAGCAGATAAAATGCATGGAATATTTTCCAATCAAATCATTGTAAATTAAAACGTCAGATTCCAATGACAATAGTTTTAACTGTGGTAACTCTGTCTGAAGGCATCTTTATTCCATTCATTTGTTTGTCATCTGTGGGATCCCTGCTAGTCTTATTTTCTGCAGGCCATTTTATTTTATTTATTGTCTAAATGGTGAGAAGAAAAATTGTTATAAAGCAAATTTCAAGTTTGAGAACGGGGAAAGCTGACTGCAAATTTCACCAACATCTGATCTTCTGTTTTGGGTGATGGTGCGACAAACTAGCATTGCAAGTATTCTGAAAATAAAACAACTGATTTACATTGAATGAATAACTTTTTATTTAAAGTTAATTCTTTTTATAAACTTAAGAAATAAAAGGACGATATTTAGCGATTTTTTGCTTGCACCTGGCTAATGGAAAAGTACCCGCATGTTTTGCAGGATTAGTGGATTCATATATAATCTGACTCCTGTAATTTAGCTTTAGAAAAATTTTCAAAAATTCTCCACTTATACACAGAAATATAAGGTATATATTAATTTAAATTTGCTCATTTATGTAAACGAAAATATCTAATATTTTGAAAATTCCTCACTTAGAAGAACCAGTTTGATAATTATAAAAATGTGTAAACACACACACACACAAAAAAAAAGTAAAAAATTTTTAATCATATGAATAAATGTTAAAATATATGATAACATATGGGAAAATTTTAAATGTAAGAAACAAAACAAAAAGGAATATTTGCAATGAAACTATAGAAGTGTGGATGAAGTAAACACTAACACCACACAGCAATGTAACAAAAATTTAATTAACAACAAATACAACTTCATTTTCAGCTATTGCTCTCATTAATGAATTCACATTTGGTTAATAATGAATAGGTAAACTTTAAATCTTTAGATTATTTTTTTCATGTTATTTATAGATTTATTTTAATTTAATTATACACTTTGTTGTTTATTTGTATTAACTGGATGTGTTTTGCATGTATATTTTTAAATGTGCCTTCATAATTTTCATTTTTTGCTCTTTGGCTTTCTTAAGCCTATTTTTTTAGAGTATTTACACTTTTTTTTTTCACTTTTTCTAATCACTTTTGAAAAGCATTCTGGAGCTGCGTTGGGGTAAATTCATCAGTTCATTCACTGTTAATTTATTAATTTTTTTTGGTAAGTGAACTGGTGAGGTCACATATGTAGCTATAAAAATTATGCACCCTTCTTGATAAAATATTTAAGGGATTTTGCTCGCCGTTATTTTCATTTTCATAGGGCTTCTTCCTTTTTAGCCCAAAGGAGCATTACCTCAGAAGGGCTATTAATTTTGTTTTGGCATTTTGCATTGATTCATTATAAATGGTGAATCACTTTTGAAATTATCACCCTGTATTATATTTAAAGAAATTAAGTAATGAAGAATCTGCATAAATGTATGTATATTTCTTGCATTGTGATAAAACAACAGTACTTAGAGCCATCAAATTTTGAATAACATATGTCTCCACCCGAATATGGGTATCTGGAAGCGCAAATTTGGAATTTGTTTTATTACCTATTTCACATTTTGTAAAGCATTTATGAGTTTTTGATTAAGAAACTCAAAGATTTCAAAACAAGCAATGGCAACACTGTACAGCAAAAAAAAAAAAAAATCTCCAGCGCGCAAGACTGTGTATCGGAAATTCTAAAGATATGCTCTTTTAAATATTTCGTGATGTTGCTATTGGATTGAATTTTATGGTTTAACTGGGAAGAATATGATATTCAGTAAAGAAAGATAACACTCAAAATGTTAAAAAAACGCCCCTTTGGACGTAATATTAAATCTGAAATCTTTCAGATTTTTTTAAATGAAGAAAATTTGTCAATTTTTTATTTGCTGCTGTATGATATTTTTGTTTACTTAAAATATTCCACTTTTATCTTGTTTTTCACATTAAATTTTTTAAAAATTTTGTCATGTGTTTTACTTTTTATTTTCATGTTTTTATATTTTCACTGTTTTTAATTTTATGTTTATACATTTTTTATAATTGTCAAACTTGCTTTGGTTGAAGATTATATAATATATTTTTAATTTAATTAAGCAAAGTTAAATCATTATTTGTACCTTTAGTTCAAAAAGATACATAAGACAGTGAATTAATAAAGTTAGCTAAGATTTTAATGTTGCTGGAAGCACTAATGTAGAGTGACATTACCGCAAATGCCTGAATTTGAAACAATTGAAGAAAAGCAATGAACTGCAAAATGCAGAAGTGAAACAACGAGTAAAAAAAGAACTGTTTGTTAATAGGAATAATCTGGTGTGTGCTATCTCACTGGGGACAATACATGACATATGGTCAACCACTGCCAGTCATGTTGCTGAGTGTACAGCTTGAACCTTATCTAATTTAAGAAATTTGAACAAAGCAGTTACTGATGCTAGTATAAAGTTAAGTGCTACATAATCCTTCCCTATGTGATTAATAAAAAAGAAGAAAGGTAAGTAAGAGATACAAATGCTTTGATGAAAATACTGATGAAACAGAAATAGGAGTTTATAGCTAATTAGCTATACTATGATACCTAATCAACTAAAAAAGAGCCAAAAAAAGTGCATATATATGTTATTAGCAGCACTAAAATCTCAAGTAATATCATTCAGTTGAATTCCTAGGCTTTTTTTTAACCTAAATTTTTAAGCTTATTTCTGTAATGATGCTTTTAGCACTGTCATTTTTTCCAGTTTCTTCATTTTCTTGTATTCTTTTTTCCTCTATTTCTTCTTCACCTTCCTTTTTTTTTCTTATCCTTATCTTCCTTCATCTTCTCTTCCTTCTTCCTTGTTACTCTTTTCATCCTCCTCTTCTCCTTCTTCCCCTACTTCCTGCTCATCCTTCCTTCCTTTTTCTCCTGTCTCTTCTTTTTCTTATCCTCCTCCTGATTAATAATCAATATAAAAGTGCACATGTACAGTATTAAAAATTATAATATGCAATTAATACTTTGAATACAAAACAAGTAAAAATGAACAAGGTATTAAATAATTATTTTGAACTACAGCCATCCCAAAGAAAATCAACTATCTTCATCAATACATATTCCTTTATGGCCTCCTAAAGATCTGCCTATAGATTTACATATCAAAGCTATGATTGGCTACAAAGGAAGGTAAGAATATTATATCTTTCATCTGTTATTTCTAAAACCAGTGCTCAGAGTTCCTGATATTGCAAAGAAACTAATTTATTAATATTAAAATAGTCTACCAAATCAGATTCCGAATGTGAAAAAGGACTTGGATAAATTTTATGAAAATTAATTATTTTTGCATTCTTGATAAATCAAAATGTAAGTGATAAAGTCATGAAGCAATTATGAAGCAACATTGAATTATGTTTCTCATAGTGTTTAAAAATATTTTAATGTTTATAATTTAATAAATGTCGATATTGTTTTTGAAAATAGATATTTTGCATGCATGATGAATGTTAACTTAGTAAATTAATTTTTTAATATGTTATATGCACTTTAAAGTGTTTATACTGACTTATTTTTTAATAATGCATCTTTTAAAATGTTTGCATTGGCTTGATTTTTAATCCTTAATCAGTTCTATAATTTTTGATAAATGGTAAATTTCTTAATAAATAAAAATATAAATGATAAGGTTATGAAGTATTTATAAAGTAACACTAAAATATATTTTTCAGAGTTTTTTTTAAGTATTTTAATGTTTATTTATAATTTAATAAATTTCAATATTATTTTTGAAAATAGATCTTTTTCAAAAAACAACATTATTTTTGAAAATAGATCTTTTTCATGTATGATGGACATTAACTTAGTAAATTTGTTTTTTAATATGTCGTATGCACTCTAATCAGTTTATACCGAATTAATTTTTAATATACAATGCATTTTTTAAAATGTTTGCATTGCCTTCATTTTCAATCCTTAACCAGTTTTGTAATTCTTTGTTGTGCAAAGGGATAACTGCTATCTATAAGATTACTGTTTTTAAAAATTTCCAAAAAAAGGAATACTAATAAAATTTATTACAACTAGACATAATGTAAACTAAAACATTTATTCTTCATTATTTAAATATTTATTAATCCATTCTCAAGTGCAGAAGATTTTTTTAAATGGAACAGTCTTAGAGAAAATATATGAATGATTAGAGATTAATGTGTAGCATATTCTTCAAAATAATAAGTTGTAAAGTTAATTTCTCTCTGATAGTCTGGTACTGTATGCTGATGTTGAATACTCTAATGTTTACCCTTATCCTATTGTTTGTTCTGCAAAAACACACAAACTTGATCTTTTTTTGTTGTTGTTGTTTTGTTTTGTTGTTAGAAAAGGGGCAAGGACAGTTACCTAGGCTCATGTTTGAAAATACCACGTGTTTCTGAATGTAAGCTTGTATAAGCAAAGAGGTAGGGTTTTGTTATACAAATACATCTAAAATTTAAAAACTGTATTAATTTAAAATCATCCCTATATATCTAGTTGTATACATTATATTCACAATAGTCGTTACCCTGCCTGTATTTTCACAACAGTTTGTTGTAGGCATGTACTTCCAATTACAAAATGTATCAAATAATGCAAATATTCATGGTGCAGCATTTTAAAATTTAAAAAAATCAATTTTATAAAAATTATGAAATCTAATTTTTATACATTCTCATGGTCTCTATAGGACGATTAGGAAGATATTATACCTGTAGGAAAATTAGAAAGATTTATACTTATTATATAAAATAGTATACAAAAGCAATGATGGCTCGTGTTTGCACTTTTACATAACTAAGTAAATACATATCAGTTTAGAAAAAGATTTCTGATGTTAGTAGATTAACTGATCAGCATTTCTGTGCAGATTGTTTTGAAAAGCATTGATCGGTATATTTTTTCCCAAAAAGATAATCATCTTTACAGAATCTTACCGAATTAATATTCTGAAAGTTGTGTTAGGTTTCAATTTAACATGCAGCCAACTCATAACATTATTTGCATGATTTAAAAATTTTAAATATTTTTAGTTTAATGAATTTTATTCACTGAATGTGAGATAATGATTCTAAAGAAATAAAACTTCGCAAGCATGTTGGTAACATATTTTTAGCTCATGAAAATTTATTAATTACTTGCGTGAAAAGTCTTTTCAGCATTCCAGTGTTAACAAAATTGTAAATTAAGGAATGTTACAGGCTAGTAAATATCACGGAGAAAAAAAAGGCTATTGAATAGCATTTAAGGGGGGGGGAATCAACCTCTAAGTAATTTATTTATTAATCAGCCCCATAAGGCAAGTTAAATGGGATGTCACATATCTCAGATTTTGAAATTAAGTATCTTTATCAATTTTTGTCATATGGTGTCAAACTTTTAGTGTTTTATTTTTCATAACCGTTTTTGACATTTATTTTTTCCAACTTTTAAGCACTGCGTACCATTTAGTGCTTTTGCAATAGCAAAGCTAATGTTTCTTTCATTCTCAGCTATGGTAACCAGTCTCTAGCAATCACAAGATCCCCTCATGAGTTGTATGAATAAAATGCAGCTTTTCATTTCTGTTGTACAGTGCTATACAGCTTTTCATTGCTGCTGTACTTGTATGAAGAAGGACTGTATATTTTGCTGATTTAAACTAAAAGTTATCACGTTTGCTGAGCATTTTTATGGGCAGAACTGAAAGTATTGCATGAGGTGGATGAAAGTAGTGTTTATGGTAAAGTGAAATATGATGGTATTAAGTTGGTCTTGTATCTAATAGAGATTTCAAAACTGCTAGAAAATTCTGAGTGATTCTAATATTAGAATTTAATTAATGTAGATCATACTTAAATAAAATAATAGTATTTAAAACTTATTTAACCAACAAGTGGTAAAGTTATTTATAAATTCTTTTGAGCTCATATCAACCAAGTCCCAGACTTCAGCAGTAAAAAAATTTGCTGAAAATTCTTGACTTATGCGTGGAAATATGCAAACATGAGCTGTCACAATTAAAGAATTTTTTTGAGGGGGGTTATTTTGAGCAAAAGAACATTTATCCTAAAGAAAAGAATGATGCTTTAATTTATATGGAATCATACCAATTTAATGAATTTGGGTATAATGATTTTGTTGATTTATTGAATTTTTCCATTTTTCAAAATAAAAGTTAAGGAAAAAATTTCAAGTTACTTAATATTCTATCTTGTATAAATTATTTTATAAATTTATGATTTTAACCCTCTCAACATTATGGACATAAAATTCCGTACAGATGGGTAGCTTTCTTATTCATTACACATGAAAATTTCTGCCTGCTTTTATTTTATCCAAATTTGGGTTGGACGTATATTGGAAGAAAAGGATTCAAGGTACAAAGTAAAAGAGTCATTTTTTGATAATGATCAAGAAAATGCTATTTATTCATGACAATTCATGGAACTTCAAAATTTCAAGGCTAAACCAAAGGCTCCTAGGGCAAAACATAACACTCAAATGATTAAAAGAATTTCTCCTGAAAGCATGCTAGTTCAATAATCAGATGAGATTTGTCTGGGATTTGGTCAGATAGATGAGATTTGAGATTCAGGCAAGGAAGTTACATCAAGCACTATCAGTAACTGCTTTCAAAATGCAAAATTTGTATTAAAGTTGAACCCGAATGTTCTCAGTTCTCCGAGGTAACCTTTCTTCGTTACCTCGGAGAACTGAAAATAGAATATTGCAGAAAAGTGGAATGAGATTCCCTAGACCTACCAATTTTCAGATTATATGCAGAGGCAGATTTATGAAGGTGTACATGTCACATTTGCGAAGGACTGCATTTCAAGCATATCTATGGGTCATTTATTAAATTGTACAAAAATTAAATGTATACTCTGTCTTAAGATGAAGGACCATGGACCCCCACTTCATAAATCCATCATTGATTAGATGTCTATCAGCATTCAGTTTGTATCAAGATTAGCAAACTTAGCTTTCAGTCTATGATATGCAAATTTCAAATGTCTCTAAATGCTTATACAATGATCATTTTAACGAAGATCCACTCGGATTTCTCTGAAGAATACTAGTAATTTAATGAGTAAATTAAATTTTCAATAATTCTGCTGTTATGTTTTTGTTTCAAATCCTTTTAATATGGAATCGGATTCCATATCAGAACTACAGATTTTATGGTAGCCAGGAGGAAGAGGGTAATGCTTGTTGTTGGCTAAGGCCTTGGGTGATAGGGCACATTATGGTACCATTCCAGTTTTTAGGGAGAACATCTCAGGAGGCAGAATCCAAGGATCTCCTCCTGTATCCCTACCACCAACTTCTTGAGGAGACTTTCAGCTCAACTGTAGTGTCTCATATCACAAATATAATATACATTTACAAACAACCATGCCTTCTCTAGATTACAAATCTGGACCCATCTATATGGCAGCTGATACCATGAACCACTACTATATTAACCAAGGTAGCTTGTTATTATAATTTATGTATAAAGCATGTTCCAGTCACTTTACTGAGATTTTCATGAGACAAATACATAAAATTCATCTATTTTATTATGTACATGTGTATGCCAATGTATTTCATGTCTTAAAATTTAGTACATAATCTCAGTAGGAACAATTTTATCATTGGTTGTGGTGTTATCATCAATTATCATTACTATCATTGTATCATTGGTTGTGGGTTATTAAATATGGATATGACTATATTTTTGTATTTCTATTTGTTGCATTGTATTCATTTTCATAAAAATTTATTGTTGTTTAAGTTATCAAGTTTTAATAAATTCAAATTTCTCACATATCAAGCTTTAATAAATTTGATTTTTTTATTCTATTTTTAGTGTGCACTTTCATGTATTTGAATTAACAAGACAGCTACCCAGGTTTTCAATGTATGCTCTTATGTCAGAACATGCAGATGAAGAACCAGAGAGTTATGTGAAATTTTTCCTCAGTGACAGAGTTCAGCGGGTTAGTTACACTTATGAATATAAATAATTATCAATTATTTGTGATTATATTTAATTATTAGCAATTAAAATTCTCAGTTAGATAAAACAGATAAATAATTACGTCTTACTGAAATGACTGAAAATATAAAATTGTCTTCTTATGTAAAACTGCGTCAAACTGTTACAATAGCATCATTAAAAGGAGTAAAGAAAAGGTAATAAAAGGCCTCTCTGAAGGAAACCAGTTCGCCTCTCAAAATTTTTGTGTTTTAAATAATACCCAAAATATATGGAAGGTATTATTTAAATATGAATATTAAAAAATTATGCTAAACATTCATAAATAAAAAATGAAACAGAGTAGAAATTATTCAAGAATGTTCAAGAGTCCATTTTGGTAATTGTTTTTCCTTGATAAGTCATTTAAATATGTAACATGTAATATATTTTTTTAATGTTATTTTATCTGCCTAAGGGAGGGATGCCTTTATGAGAAGTTTCTAAGAAAAACTGGCTGATATTCATATTATGCATGGTGAAATCTAAGAAAACCATTAAGCCAAAAAGTGCCCCTGAAAGAATATAAAAGCTTAAAGTTATTGATATATGAAGTTTTTAATATAATAAGTATATGCGGGCAAAAATTTTTTATTTTTAAAAATATTTCTAAAAACATTAGCATTGAATTTGGTGATATTTCTCCCTTTCATTGAGTAAAGAACAAGATGATGTTTAAATTTTAACCTCTTAAAAAGAAATGCTAATCTGTTTTTGGTAGTTGGAGACATAAACAAGTAGGCTGTCATTAAAATTAGCTTTCTTGCAATAGTTGAATTTTAAGCTACTGTCAGTTGCATATTTCTTGTAAAGAATGGAACAGGCAGAACTCTCATTAAGTGCTATGTGCTTATGGAGTTAAATTTTATAGAATATGCTTTCAGTCTCTTTTTACCATTTGTGAATAAGATAAGGAATTCATTATGTCAGAAACTATAATCTTCAGTTTTTTAACTATTTGATTTCCAAGAAGCATCTAGAAAGCATAAAATATTGGATTATTGTTTAGTTTTAGCTACCAAAATTCATATATGAATACTCAGACTTGTCAGTTGTTTGATACCCTAAGTCATTATCTCCAAATCCCTTTTTGATGGTTGGCCCCTTCAAGAATTTCTTAACTTTTTATCAACCACTTCCACTTTACTGTTATTAATTATAATGGGATCCCTATAATGATTTTTGGAATGTTTATTTTAGAGTGTTTGTTATTTTTTAGGTTACTTATATTACTTCATACATGCAGTATGCATGCTTCTAACATGCATTAAAATTAAACTTTAAGTTAGTAGAACTGACTGTCATTGTCAGTGTGATAGGTGTGCATGATGAATTTTGACCAATTTAACAGTATTTGGTCCCAAACTTTAAATGTGAATTTCACTCACAAATGTGCACAGAATTTATTTGTTTTGTTAAGATGGAATCAACGTGGCTAAAACCAGCTTTAATCATATACGAATTTGGGAATGCAAGCAAAAATGTAAGTAGTACTCCAGAAAGTTCAGACTATTTTTCTACAGCAATAAATTTGTCTACAAATAACTTTTAAATTTGTCTGAAAAATTACATATTTGAAAAGTATCTCAACTTTAATATCAGCTAAAATCATAACGCTTTAATTATTTATTGTGTTAATGGTTTTTAATTTACTTTTCCCATTGATCCATGAGATCAATTGACTCTCCCAGGGCCATAGCAAATATTTTGGAGACTTCTTATCTAAAGATACCTGAAAAACACCAAACATTTTGCCCCACCATTGCTGCTTTGCCAAAATGATCAGGGACTGTAACCAAAGAGTGAGATTTGATGCTTTGCTAAACACTTCCAGAGGCTGGAAAAGAGGAGAATGATGCTTCATTAAACCTAAGTACTGTTTTCAGGCACTAAATCTCAAATACCGTAATCAAATAAACCAAACCAAACTTTTCAGAATTTCTCGAGTAGAAGTTTTCAGTTTTTTAAATATGTTATTTGAATTTGTAGAAATGTATTTTATGAACTAATCTTAAAGCTGCTGTGGTTATCAATTAATACTTATCAAATATGAAGCAAAATGATAATTTCAAGTGTTGCAAATGTCATTAAAATGTTATAAAAGGAAACATAACGAATATTTTTGTCTAGTTTTTGTCATAATACTAAAATTATTCTGAACTATTGGTAAGCAATTGTGAGTACTTTCTGATTATCCACACCACCACTTAAAAGCTGCAAAAAATTATTGAAAAAAATCACCAAAACTGATTTATGTCACAACTCATGATATCACCTAAAGGTATTTTTATGGCAAACCAGCTGTGGGTGTAGCTTCCCTCTAGATGGTTTACCACTTCTCCAGACATTTTTGCCAGTGTGACTGCTTCTGTTTTAGCATACGATGGACATATGCTGCAGTTTTCATTGTCTTTGAGGAAATCTCAGCTTTCTGCATGCTTAGACTGTAATGTAGCTTGCTGAAAAGCGCCATGTGCATCATTTTTCCTTTGCATTTTAGGATTTTGGTGCCACAATTATGCCTTTTTTTTTTATCTTTTTGAGTGAAAAGAGACTGCTGCGAACATGGAAAAGCAGTAATGTAAAAAAGGAGAGGTGTTCATGTTGTATATGGAAAAAGAAGAATGAAGAAAGAAAAAAAAAAAAAGGTGGTACTGAATGCATTGTTGAAGTAGATGTAAAGATACCCAAGCAAACATTTCTCTCCAAAGTTGGCAATAAGTTCGAGACTTTTGAAACGGGAATAATCAGAAAGTGCCTAATGTTTTCTCTATTTGACATCAGAATATTTGGATTAAATCTAATAGAGACCTTATACTTTTTTCATAACTTTTAATAATTTAAGCTAGTTATCTTCAGACTGTGATCTGCAAAATCAGGAGGATTGCATGCAAATCCTCTAACAGTACCAGAAGTCAAAATCAAAATTTGGAAGCATTTTTAAAGTCATATGGGCTGCAAAAATAACTGTAGAATAGCTAAGTAAATATATTTTATTCCCACTGTTATTGTTAATTCAAATAATATGAAGTAGATTAGTATAATTTAAAGAAGTATTTACTTTTCTGGAGATGACAGGCTTTATGAGGAGAGGAGGAAATTTTATGATATGAGTCCTCAAAATAGTTTTATGAGTTTCCTGACAAAGGCTGAAGATAACCACTGCCTTAAGCCTATTATTGTACATTCCATTTTCATAATGTATTTCAAGTATAAATATTATCTATATTCTTTTAGGTTCTTTCATG